>QEWY01004152.1:594219-643360 GCA_006503575.1 Baylisascaris schroederi | reverse complement strand
TTATTTATTTATTTATTCACTTGTTTCTTTTCGTTTAATTGTTTACTTATTTATTTGTTTGTTTATTTCTTCATTACTTATTCATTTATTTATTTGTTTATTTGTCTACTTGTTTCAAAGTCCTGAAGTGAGAAAACACATAAAATATGTGAACAAGGAGAGCAAGGAACAGCAAAATGTTTGCAAAGCTAGAATTCAGGCGAATAGAAAGACATTCAATACGTAAGAGCCGCCGTGTGATGTAGATAGAAATGATTCATTAGAGGGTTCATACTCTGAAAGGATGGATGCAATAAAAAATATTGACATGAAGCAGATTCCAAACTCGTACAACACGAAACTTCAACCAATACAATAAGAAAATGTGTTGATATTCTAGGAATTAATGAAATCTGAAATACAACTTTAATGAGCGAATATAGCGATTTATTTTTCAATAGGCATATTTTTTTTAATTTTTGCAAATAGTTGTACTGATCTTCGTATATTTGCTCTATCAAATTCAGCGAATCAACGAATAATTACTTGTTTATTGTTCGTAATGTACTTTTATAGATATTCACGTAGATGTCAATTTTTCCGATGCAATCGTCAAATGACATCGACATTCGAAAAGTGAACATCTAAAAATCGATATTATTTACCTAAATATATTGAGATCAATTAGAGTGAGCGTTAAATTCGATTTTCTGTGGAAATATTTAATAGTTGCAAAATGAAACAGAAAAAATGATTCAATAATGACCTTATGCTGCAGTTGAGCAGGAAGCAAAACTTAGTTCTAGGCCTCGAAGCGCAAAAAATCTGGGTTTTCTACAAGTTGGTATGCTACCATTAGCAGATCTCTTTATTAGTTAGCGATCGGACCTCCAAAGGGTAAGGTTTGGCTACATGGCCCTCCAGGACAATCAAGCTGCCATACGTTTCAGGAATGCAGAGCATCCTTTTGAGTCTCGAAACGGTCGACAAAGCCATTAAGGCCGAATCTTCTGTAAGGGTCAGCTTCCTTTGGCTTGTTCAGTCGTCCAGATCTCCTTGAGGATTTGCACCCTCTGTCGAGCTACGGTTGAGTAAATTACGAGGCGAAACAGGCATAAGGGGCGAACAGTTTATCACACTTATACAATAAGGTGACAAACAAGAATGTACACCCGGATAGCTCGAATCACCACCATGATTCCACGATGCCGCCGATCAACCCACGCACTCCAACGGTCCAACGGCCACCTGTAGGCCAACTCAGCCTTAAGGTCCGTCTAGAAAATGGAATGAATATATGAGCACATCAACCCCTTTTATATTATCCCGATTCTGCCTCAGGCTAGCCCAACGACACATACATGGTAGTCGTTTGATCTGTATATATGCTATTTACCTTCTTTGACTTACCTTGCACAGCTCACTATCTTGATCTATAGCCGGACTAGACTGCCTTACACATCACCAATTCTAAGCTGCAGCAAGACACTAGTTTTGGGGACTGATCTAATCCTCCTTGATCTCCTTTATATGACGGTTGTTGATTATGCAACAATGTTGATGTAAAATCACTTCTTCAGACCGATCCAAGAGGTTTTAAAAGAAAATCAACTTTTCCAGCATTTCTGTACGAATATTAATCCATATAAGAAATAATTATTTGAAACAAAATTGTGCTAACGAGAGCTCATCCTGCAATATGCAAATTTCTCCACTATTCGCCAGTTGTATTGCTGGATGTAGAACCATGCAAACACGACAATATGCTTAGGCATGAGTCGAGGAATGCTGCAGCAGAAAGCTTAATGTTTTGAATGATTACTTCGATCATAATGTTCTTAAGTATGAATTTGCAAGAAAATTATGGAAAAAAAACAATTTCTTTGATAAGATATTTCAAAAATTCTTCATGGAATAATTCATCATTCCAACTCGTGATTCCACTTAAAGCATTTTGTCATATAAAGGTATCCATTTATCATCATAAAAACAAATACATAAAGGGGCGCAGAAATGAATCTTTCAAAGAATGCTTTAAATTTCAGAGCGGATTTCATGAAAAATTCCTTAAGAGATCATTTAGAAAGTGAAATCGATCCGATTGGCGATATGAGTGATCAAACTTTTAGGGTGAAATCAAAATATTCACAGGCATCATTTGAGTCATATTGCTTCATGTTTCATAGATTCTTCGCAATATTCGACGAATATTCGAAATCGCTCATTTCAAATATTGCAATGAACTCTTTTCGATGCTGCGAAGTAAATTTCGAATTTATCTAAGTTCTAATTAATTAGTTCTATATTCGAATTTATCTAAGTTCTAATTAATTAGTTCTATTTTATTAAGTAGTTCTTCAATTACAAATTTTATAATGCTATTGAATTTGAGCTTTTTTTTGAATGTAAGCTATTTCTCACTCAAAAACGACCAAACTTAATAAGCGTCAAAAATTGGCAACGAAAAAGACTAACCGACATTGAATTATGAAAAAATTACATATGAAAGAATGTTAAAATAATTTAATTCATGATCATTATATGAAATGATGATAAATGAAACAATCAATGCGCATGAAAGAACACAAAAATATAAAAGATGATTTTTTTTGGATGATTTTTCATCTGTCGATTATTTTCATATTCGCCGATTGCCTAATAAAACAGGCGCTTCCAAATATAATTTCATAGGTGAATTGAGAAACTAAATGCTGCGAAATGACGAGTTCGCATTGGGACCAATATTCAAAACATAAGCTCTGAAGATAATTTACACATATTGATGTATGCACAGTAATCACATTTACCTTTGAGGGTGGACCACAATAATTTTGATGGCCATCTCGCAGGAAAAAATAAAAGGTTGAATAAAACTTTGCCCAAAGAAGAGAACATTCTTTTTTCTTAGAAAAAAACTCCAAAATAAGAAAGATCAACAGAAGAAAAAGGCAGGTCTACAACAGGAACTTTTCAGAGCGCCGTAAGGACGCTGAACTTATAACTGAACTGAAATTTTGCACTTACTTGAAATTAGAACTTAATTACAACCTCAATTGCTGCAAAAAGTTAATTTTAAGCAAATGGGACTCAAGCTTCTTCTATTACTTGTTTCACCTTTACTAATTTCAAAGGTGTGCAATGGCAATTGGCCAGATGGAGTTGTCAAAACTGGCCATAACAGGGTGCGTAAAAGCCTATTATCTCTAGTAGACGAGGAAAAAAGAAAGGTCATTGCATGACTTTTAGAGGCAATAATCGTGAATGTTTTTGCAACTAATCTTAGACATTGACAGCATTTGACTGCTAAGTAAGTGTTCTAGGAATAACTTTTGAATTCTAATGAGTCGTAATGCATAATAGTTTATTTCGTGCCAGCACGCGTGAAATATATTTGATGTATCGATATGGAGAAATACAACGAATCAGATTTCCCACCTCATTTTTCTCGCTTTGCACCACCAACTTCCCCACCTTCCCCCTCCCCCCCCCCCCCCCCCCCCCTCTGGTTCCTTTTCTCCTATCTTATCCGCTATTTCTTCGAGCTTAGCATTTAGAGAAAGGGAAAGGCTTTTTTTTTTAATTCAACCGATTTTAACAACTTTCGTTCAGAAGAGAAATGCACAAGATGATTCTAGCCAGCGTGTTTAAATGACACGGCAGTCTTTTATATTAAAACTTGATTTTCTTTACGTAAATCAAAGCAATTATGACAATTGCACTGGACGAATATGCCCCTTCCTCTTATTCGAATTGCGTCAGACAAATCTAAAAAATGACTTTTTACCGAGGTAATGCTAATATGAATCAAAAACTGCTTTCCTTATCGGTCAAATAAATATTCTTTAGAAATCAATTAATTCATATAACATTGCAATAACCGTTGATCTTCAATCGTTATTGCTGGAAATTCGAAGAAGATGATTAATCATTCTGCCTCAATAGAACAGATATTTCCGGTGCATCCAATTCAACAATGAATTCTTTTAATTCAACTTTGCACTAAAAAATTGCCTCTTTTGAATATTCAACATAAACTATTGTATTTAAATAATCGTTGCTATTGTTTTGGCTATAATATTCGAATGTTTGCATCTATTATTTGATTTTAGTGAATGGTGTTGTATGCACGTCTCTTCGAGTATTAAAGCGAAAGCTATGTAGTGCTTGTCGTACAGCGTTCACTTGTGAACAGCTATCACACAAAATGGGTCGGCTTTCACTTCTCTTCCTTGTAAGTTTATCATTATCGTTCATCTATAAATCTAAATACCCACTCTACGGCTGCAAAATTATTAAAGAATGTTTGTTCGCAAATTTGCATACGCAAAGAGCACTCTACTAACTTCATGTTTATGTGCTCAAGTATGTATGTCTTGTCTGCCTGTATGATGATTTCAACTTAGCGGTCACTACAACGTTCATCTATGGTCATAACATTTTAGAGTGGTCTTTCATAAAGGTCAAAAGGTTTAAATTATATGCTTAACAAAACAACTCATATATTTCGTGCGTAATAGGTCTAGTGGAGAGGAATTTTTGCTAAGCGTTGTCGGAAGCAAGAAACATTAGAACTTCCTATGAATTCAGAGTAAAAGCATCTCAACTTTTAACTAAACCATCTAGTAAAATAATTCCGTTTGTGTATGTTACGCATATTTGAACGCAATGTTGTTTTCTCATCAGAAAGATGTGAATAGATGAAGAAACATGATAGAGAAGTTGGCGCAATATCTGCCTCTGAGTTCTTCTTACATGACCAACCAGTCCTATAGGCCACTAACGAAAAGTCTCTTCGCTTAATACTTTATTAAGTCAATTATCCAAGCAAATATTTCAAAAAGATTTATTTTCCCTGCTAATCGACGGTTTGAGATGAAAATGGAATTTGAAACTTGCTAGTCATAAATTACACTATAAGATGCCAAGTTCAAGCTGATACGTCAAGTCTAAAAGGAGCTATAGAAAGATAAAGGCACTAAAACTTTCGTCTTCCTTTTTTTCCAACGGTCGGCTTTGTCGAATTTGCATTTTGCAAGTCCAGTCTAAAAAACAGCGAATCCTATACGGATGACTCTTACAGTTCAGCACACCTACTGAAATGTGGACGCAGTTTATATCGCTGCTGTTCATTTGAGGTGTTTCTCCGCTCGTTTTTTAGCGTGAACGGGGCTAGTGATGAAATTTGTTTCGTGTTTCTCGATCTAAAATCACTAAAAACGGACAGACTCACATATATATATACAGACCCGACGTTGCAATAAACATTTTTTAAAAACAAATTTGCAAGACTGAATAAAAAGTGAAATAAGACTGCAAAGAAAATTTTTAAGAAGAGAGTTTTTTCGATTTTTATTCCAGAAAAGATAAGAATTGATCTCATTGAGAGATTCCATACTGTTCCTCAATTCGTTGAGCGTTCTGACTATTCAGAGCATAATATGCATAGCAATCTATAACAAACTACCTCGTATTCAATTAAAGGTTCTCGTGGCGCTTCAACTGGCTGCTTCATGGCATTCGCAACACGATTACCACCTGAAGAATTGTTACTGCAAAGCTTGTCATTGCTGGAAGCCTCATCCACCATGCCATAAGCCACCACCAGACCACAAGCCACCGTGCCATAAGCCACCACCCCATAAACCACCACCCCATTGGCCACCACCGGACCACAAGCCACCACCCCATTGGCCACCACCGGACCATAAGCCACCACCCCATTGGCCACCACCGGACCATAAGCCACCACCCCATTGGCCACCACCGGACCATAAGCCACCCCATAAGCCACCACCCCATAAGCCACCACCCCACAAGCCGCCATTTTGCCCAGGCAAAAAAGGCAAGCTCATTTCCTATATTATTACACTTTTAAAGCCTCCCCTCTGTAGATACCTCTGATTGAGGGCAAGCTACTGCTTTCTTGATTTCAGTCTTCAACGAAACTTTTTCGTTATAGCCACACTTATTTCTGGTTTCGGCACGAAGGATGTGCAAGTACTTCAACGCAATGATATGCTTAAGGAATACGTCTCTTCTCCGACTAGTTCCCCAGCTCGTTGTAACTGAGGGAAAATACCACTAAAGACAAACAATTTGAAATGCCGATACAAATGAATAAGACAACATGTTGGTTTCAGAGTGCGCTGTGGCGAAGATTAGGGCGAAAACTTTGCTTATCCCTCTAAGTCCAACACTCAGGAATAAAGTCAAAGAACAGGTATCACTACACAAATTGTACTTTTGAACGATTTTCTCCGTGCGCCTTCTTGTCTGAACAATTGATTCATCGTGTCACCACTAAACCAATATTTTTTGATCAATAGCACAATACTTCCATAACAATGTAAACCGAATAACTGAATTTCCACATCACAAAAGCTTTATTAGTTTCCAGACGGTTGGTCACTTTCATGTTTGTAGCAATTCCATTTATTAACGCAATGGTATTGCTCTTCCCTAAAACAACTGAAATGTGCCGCATTTCACATTAGTGATCGGTGAACCAAACCGCACAAAATCCTACAATGGTTTCGACAAATTTAATCTTTAAAAAAAGAAAATAATGTAACTCAATTTCAATCACAGTATTTTTTGTAAGATGGTAGAGGTTTCCACTGATATATTGCTGGATTATTCAAAGGTCAATAAACGTTTCAAAATGTAAAGTTTGGCTGTTTAAATTGCAATTTCGATATTGTTTGTATTTCACTTCAGATTGACAGACGGTTGGAACTTTTTGGACTTGGAAAGTTTAAGAATGGTGTCGATGTGGAAGTCAAAACAATGTAAGTCATCAACTAACGCAATATGTTATCCGAAATGGAAACTTTATTGAATAATTCATCTTGGTAATCAATGAAATTGAATAATTCGATCTTTGCTTTTTTCAACATGAAATGACAAACTCGTTAATGCAAACTTAAGCTTATAGGCTTCATGCTTTTCATCTTAGTTTCTGCGCTATTAAATTAGTCGTTAGCTATTCGTGGAGTGCAAGTACTGTGGAGACAGGTTATTTAAAGTGAAAGATATTTAAGGATTATGCAATCTTGTAAACCTTCGGAGTTATCACGCTAGGTTCGATCCTTCGCTGATATAAAAACTATTAAATTTCATGAACTTCTCTAATTGGTTGATGTCAACGAAGCTAATTGATTGTTAGGTGAATTAGTTAAGCTCTGAGTATATAGTGTAACTTCCATCATGCGCTGTTATGTTACTAATTTGGTCGCGTTAAATTATCTCAACTGAATTGACGTAGTCGCCTCCTTGCTAAACTCTATTAAAACATGGAGCATATATGTCAACGGCAATCACCTTAATGTATCGGCCAACAAAATGTGAGTTAATGCACTTCTTACATGTATCTCACAAAGCGCCTGATTGCTAACATCGGATTCACAAATCGTCAAGATGACAGCTCTCTCTGGGCTACGAAATCAGAAATTTCTTAGCCCAATCCAATCAAGAAAATGTTTTCAGGAAAAGATTCGTTTTATCGATCATTACTAACGAAACACATTAGTGCCACCTTATTGTTTCCTTCAAATTTCTATTAATGACGATAGAACAACAATAGAAACAACAAATCTATGACTTATGTAGTTCTTTCTCAAACTTCATTGATAATGTTCATAACGGAAACCCTTTATGGCCCCAAACTCCTTTCAGATATATCCTTCTTGGCCATAATCAAGAAATATGTAATAAATGATGCAGCAAAAATTGTTCAAATATTTCAGTAGGTATTCTTGCATAAAATCATAGCACTAGAAAGCAATACAGCGCATCGCAGTTGTCGTTCAAGCTTATTACAAATGATCTGACATAAATAACCAGCGACTATTCTTCAGTTGCTGTGTTAAAACGATGCCTGGAATATATTGAACAAATAGTTCTATGCATGAATAGCAGTGATAACAACTCTCAGCTCTCAATGTCCTCGATAACAGTTTGGCTATGTTGTAGAGAAGCGTGTGTGGGTTAATATTTGTTAGAATGTATGCTTTTCACTACATTAAGTGTACGCCCCGCAGTACTTTTTGCTTAACAACATTAACGGCAAGTAGGCAATTTTTTGCAATTCCTACAAGCCATAACCCTTCATCCCTTTCGCTTAGCTGGAATTCGACAGATGTTGGATTATAAAAGTATAGAATTGATAAAATTTTTTTTTTNCATAACTATATTGTCGGGAAGCATGTATAGGCTAATATTTGTTACAATGTATGTTTCACACCACATAAAAACTTTACGCCTCGCAGCATCTTGTGCTTAACAACATTCAAGTAGGCAATTTTATGCAATTTTTATAGCCATAATCCTTCACCCCTTTCTCTTAACTGGAATTCGACAGGTGCTGAACTGTAAAGGCATACAATGGATGAAAACTTTTTTCAGTTTAATATTGCGCTATGTCGTCGTGAAAATTAGCACAAAGTGTTGCCCGAAAATTCTTCAGATCGTACTTGACGCACTCAGCGGTCCAGAATTATCGGTTTGTCTCATTTCCTCTCAGTAAACGATTCTTTTCCGGCTGAAATGAGCCTTGTAAAGTATGATGGAAAATCCTAATGAAGAATAAAGCTGATCTTAATAATCAAATGGTACTCATTTGCTTCTTTATAAGTTAAAGTCATTGCAGGCACATTCTCTAGTATAGCTTTGTAGGTAATAATGCTACCTATAGCAGTATTTCAATATACTTGCAGGTTTTTCTAATATAGCTTTGTAACACATAAATATGGCAATGTATTTTATGTATTTGTATCAATTAATATAGTCTAGTGATGAACACAACTCAATATTAATACTGCACATTATTGGCCAAATACTTATAGGCAACTATCAATGATTGTTATCGAAACAATTGAAAAAGAAGATCCCCTCATAAATATTTAATGTGATGCTTGTGTACTCATTAAAGCGAAATTACTGTAGTTAGTTACTTCTATGTAGATACCCAATTTCGGATTATTTTCATCGAGATAACCAATTTCAGGGCTATGTAGTACGTCCGCCAAGCGTGGTGAGATACTGCAGCCACAAACGTAAATCTTGTTCGGTTAGTGACGAATTCATAAGTGGGGACGATGCTCATACAGCAGAAGCAGCAGAAGCTATACAAGAAGAGAAAATTGCGAGAGCTATAAACAAATACACATCTAATGAGAATGAAGGCAACACGGATGAAGGCAAAGTGAACAATGATCAAGAAGTCTCAAACGAAGTGAGCGACAATGATAACACAACAACGCAAACTGAAGAACCGATTGACGGCAATATACCGAATAACGCCACAAGCAATCAAGCGTAAAAATTCTGAGATAATTGTATGAAAAATTTCATTAATTTTCGTTTCGCTTGAGAGACGTCAGTTGAAATAAATGTCAATTGAAGTACCCTTTATCACATCATTCACTCTTTGTGATATTCATTACAAAAATTGAATCAATCCTATCGTTGATACTCATAATTTAAGTTTTACAAAGAAACACATTTCAACAAATTTGTCTGTTAAACATTTCAATGACCATTTCTATCTGTCTACTCAAATATTTTAATCTTGAGATCCATTATAACGATTTAAAGGTAATTTACAGAATACGGTCATTTTGGCGTCACATTGAAAGATCACTTTCATATTGCTTAACACTGACATTCTGTGATACACTAAACTTTCTTCCCTCAATTGTTGCGATTTGAGTTCCATTGAATGCTTTTTGTAGAACTTTTTACAAGAACGGAAATTTGTTATACGAAGTCAACAAAGTTTTGCGGGCTGAAGATTCGTTCCTCTCGTCCTCTACCAATCATACGTTTATAAATGAGCCTTGTAGCCGTAAACTTTGTAATAATAAATTCTCACATGAAAGCATCAACAACAATATCAAAGTAGCAAAGCTTCCTCTGTAACACCACAACTACGATGAAATTGGATAGGAGGAAATAACCTGCTGCAGATATTCATTCAAATGTAGATAGTCGGCGTTGAACACCACCATTCTTGTAATGCGCATCTACAAGCTCATATAGTCCAAGCAGAGAATTGGCAACGCGACATGCTCGATCCTCTACTCAGCGTAAGTTTGAAAAAAAAAAAAACACATTTAACCATGTTTGTAGGGAGTTTCTATTTTATTTATCCCACAAACCTTCTTATTGCTCAATCTTAATTTATTCTTAAGATCAACCGGAAAACAACGTTGTTAGTAGAGACGACATCCATCTTAATACTCAAAAACACCAAAACAACCATCGTGTACTTTTATCGCGATGCGATTTTGCAATTTTCCACTTGCAAAACACATATTGTTAGCTCATTCATATGCTCATACATCTGTGCGTTAAAGTTGTGTCTACATGAGCATATCAAGTGGCATCAACTCTGAAACAATTGCAGTCAAAGTTATAAAATCACCTAGGTGTTATGCGCATCTTCGATCTCAACCGTTAAGTTGGTCTATTCATTCGAAAACTGTGACGGACGCTCAAAGACGCTTTTGAGCTCTCACATCAATTCAAATATGTACAGAACATCCGCTATCGTTTACTTACTAACAACTTATGAAAATACTCGCGAAGATAAGTTGAATCCTCTTGTCACTTCCTCGGAGACACTTCTCGATTTGTTCACTAATAATCGAGAATGCAGCTTTCTGTGGTGACTGTTCAATAAAATGAACTATGACGTTATTTTTCATTTGAATGTTTTTAAACACAATTACAAAAATATCAGAAAAAAAGTCTACGTTTTGCCATTAGCAAAAATAAACTTCATTTGCACCTACCAATTTACTGTGATTCATGAATTGATAAATGTAAGCCACATGAATTTTTAAAAAAAACCATTTGATATTTGAGCTCATAATCTTTCAAATAAAATAAGAATTTTTCTATAAAACTTCTTCCCAAATCTAAAGGAATTTGTTCTTTGTCGCCAATATAATTGGCTCAAAATATTTTAGTATTTAAATGAGTGCAATGAAATGATTGTATTAAACAACATATCAAGGCATACAAAACGCATAGACACATATCACAGATGAATGCTGCAACACTGCTTAAAAAAAGAAACCTTTTCATATAAACGTATAAAATTGAATTTTCAGCATAAATCCTTTGCAAAAAATTTCCGAACAATTCACCTCATAATCATTGAAAAAAAAAAGGCAAACCACACAAAATATATAAAAAAATTTTCGATATTCTCCACTAGTTCAACTTTACAGCATAATCACATAATCAAATATTGAACAATATTTTAAAAAATAATTACTCGAGAAGAGCTAAAAGCTTTGAATAAATTAATGAAAACCGTAAACAATTTTTGCAAAATAAAATTTTCACTAAGCATTCTCTAATGAAGCGATTTTTCGATCGCTAAGCATAAGGTGCGCACTGATCGATCTATGCCCTATATATATATATATATATATATATATATATATATATATATATATATATATATATATATATACATATGAAAATTCACGTATGAAATATCGGACACCTGTGCCAATATCCCCTCTCACTGTTCCCTGTCTTAAATCAAAAGCAAACCAATACTATATATCCCTTCAAAGGAAGTCAAGGGGAGCTCCATTACATAACCTCATCCGTTGATTATCATATGCATCATGAGGCATAGAATGAACGAAAATTAAAATTTAATGTTCCTGAAGGACACAAAATTTGGCAAAAATACCTATTCCATGCAATGTGTTCAATTAGTGCTATTAGGTTGAACAGAATTTAAACAAGCTATACTATATTTTACTTTCGAAATATATGTGGCAAATTTGCAGTACTATTTTCAATAAGATAAGCTTCACATTGCATTCATAGCCATAGAAACTATCATGCATCTGCATGGACGGTATATCTCCTCAAGAACACAACAGCACTATACCAAACATTTTATCAATTCATGAACGAATCACCTTCATACTTTTTCTCATCTGCATAATTATCACCCAACCTTCCTCCTTTTCCACTCATTAGATTCCAAAAATAATAATAATAATAATAATAATAATAATAAAATAATAATAATAATAATAATAATAATAATAATAGCCAATTTCCTTTAACAGATGCGTCACTTTTTCTCACTTACCACTATAAAGTTAGGAAGGCTAAGAATGATTGTATATAGCTAATTAAATAAAGATCGGAAGTTTTCATGAAAAATAAATGTTTGTGGAATTCAGCTACCGCCGACGATTGCCTGAGGCCATTTTTGAAGTGATTCGTTGATTGCTTAGACGAATAAGTTGATGATGAATTAAAACAAGTCAAAAATGGTAAAGTGAAATGTCAAACGTTAAGCATAGGCTGAATTTAAAAGAAGGCTGATTTATGCGATAAGCAATTGCATACATTGATATCATGCAACAACAACGGCAAAAATTCACTCAATTTCAAAGGCGTTCCACTCAAAACTTTTAAACAATTCGTTATTGGAATTAAATAAGTTAATTAAGCATCACAGAAAAACAAAAAAAAGCAAATAAATAAAATTACACAAATAGGAACACATATGAAGCGAAAAAGAAAATTTGCAAGTTATCTAAAAAAAAACTTAAAGTGAAAAAAAGAATTTTTTAAATGATATCAGGCTTACTTTCTTGTTGTAATGAGGAAAGCTCATAGAAGCATGTAAAAGTTGCTCTCAACTGCCTCACGGAATTATATGTAATTTCAAATTTTCTCGTGTTTCCCATCATAAATTTGACGCTTTAGATATCAGTGAAGTAAAAATACTTTTAAAATTACCTTTAACATGTCAAATACCTTCTAGAGGACATTTACCTCTAAATGCTTCCCATATCCATTATTTTATAAGTTATCAGTATAAGAAATGTATAAGTGCACAAATTACTGACAGTCATATCGATCATCGATATATTCACTATCCAGAATTTTCATTCGGAAATTAAATTGATTTCCAACTCCATAATCATATATCGTTAGTGTGAGAAAAAAATTTTAAAGAAGCGACCGGGAGCGATTTCACTGAAATAAATTTCCGTTAAATTCATGAACAATAAAACTTGGGAAACGAAATCTATTTCCATCTTCCTATTTATAGCAAATATCGCTTATACCGAATACTTAAAAAAATAAAACAATAAAAAATAAATGAAAGATGCGTTAGGAAGCCAACAAAATAAATTAAAAGCAAACAACGATACTGCTGCATAATGAAGTTTCAGTTACATGCTCGTGGCTCTAATTAACGCTCTTAAAAGTGTGGTACGACGACGATATTCTTCTTCTAGTAAAGGCCTACGTCCATCTAGATGATAGCCTTGCAAATTGCAAGAGGATAAAACGATAAACGATGCTTCGATTTAAACTTCTAATATATTAGGTATTTGAAAACAATACGTAAATCTATTAATCTGAAATTAAGTTAATAAGTGAATCGATCACCGATTAAATGAAAATTTATAGTGCTGTAGGAGGCGATAACCCGTCATGAAGTGACATCTGCTGACGGTATATTGTGACCGATTTCTGTCACAGATATATGCTAATTGGCATAGAAATCCAATAACAAAAACAATATCGATCGTTAAACGTCGAATTCATCGAACATCTAAAGTTATGACAACAAATTAGCATTTCAAAGCATCAACAGTTATTTGCAAGCATACAAAAAGATGAAGCCATTCAGCCACTCAAAAAAAGCGTTATTATCCTCGAGGATGTCCTCGACAGCTCTTGCTTTTCCTAAGACTATACCTTCGGCTCTACTTCTGCCCTTCCCCTCCTTCCCCACCAAGAAGCAATGCTCTATTTATGCGGCATAGGAAATGAGTGTTTATTTAAAGAACATAAAATAGTATATTCGTATAAATCTCATTGGAAATCATTCCAATGCATTATCAAAAAATAAAAAAAAAGCTGAGAATAAGAACAAAAATAAAATAAAATAAAATAAAACTCGCTTATTTATGCATTCAAAAATGTTAGAAAATAATTAAAATGGCCGAAGTAATCCGAAAAATTGCACAACAAGACAATATGGGATCTAACCGTTTCACAAGCGGAACTTTTTCTATTATGAATACTTTACAAACCAACAGTCCCTAAACATTTGCATTATTATATATGTAGAAGCTGAATTCATTATGCGAGAACAACAATCGAAGCGGCAGCGTGTAAGCAGGAAAGCTTTAAGAAAGTAAAAAAAAAAGCAAATAAGCCGTTCATAGATGCTGCACTCTACCATCAACATCTCTTCGTTTAGCAACCTTACGCTGATATTCTTAAGAATAGCAGTAAATTAAATCAAATAATGAAATTACAGAAAGAGTGACGGTTTCTTATCTGAGCTCATCCTTATATGCATATACAGCAAATGTACATCAAGTCAACATCAGCAAAATCGGAGAACCTGTGAACACTTCCTTTTCGAAGACATCTCAAAACATTCTAGGATAGCTGGAAAAGAGCGACTGGCAGAAATGACGACAGGAAGTTCTTGTTGAGCTCTATTTGAAACCCCGATAGCAGCAAAAACGATTGCATCGATTATTTAAGGATGGTAATACCCTGCAGGCCAGCGCCTACCAAATGACGTTGCACAGAAGTTGCATTGGGTAACGCTACAGCAGATTCGTTCTCACTCAAGAACTTCTGTAGATCGTTGACTTTCGTATCCACTCGATCCATCGAGTGAATAAACCGATTTTTGTGAATTAGACAAGAGAAGATTGTGAAGATTACCAATACGGGAACTGCAAAACAAAACAATAATCACTACACCATCAATAAACTATTCACTCGCTTAGCAATAATATGGTCATAACAGCCCTGATTTCAAACAGCGATACTGCGCTTTTTGCTAGCTGAGATGAAAAAGAACCAACAAAATTTTCTCTGCCAAATAACACAAATGAACATCATCCTTTGGTTGTGGCTTAGTTACAAAGATGGGAAGCGGAAGCTAAAGGGCCATTGGTCTCCTTTCATCCCGTAAATTGTGGGGAGAGGGAGGGGAGGGGAATGAGGCAGAGCGGGTGTTGGTTTCTCTGATAAATCGCCTTCACGATAGGAGAGGAGCTTCTTATATCCCAGTCTCTTACGGCTAAAGAAGCATTTCTCTTTCGACCAAATTTTGAACTACCAACAATATCGATACAAAAAGCTTCCACTAGCGAAAAAAGTTCAATGAAACTACTGGACGGCGACGAAACACCTATGTCGACCATTTTTTACAAAAGAAATACTATCATATTGCCCTTCTACGCAGCTTACGATTCTTTCAATAAGGAACAATACGAGTCCAATACAGGTACTAAACAACCACGACAGATCAATATAGAACCTGAAATACGGAAATTAGTTATGTATTGCTGAAATATGACTTATATACTAGTCGACTCGGAGAATTTCCAAACAATATCAATTCATTGTCGAGCCAATCGAAATGTCTTCTGTCTAATCTTCACTTGTTCACTTATATACGCGTGTTAAAAAGTAATTGTTGAGAACAGTTGTATATTGCAAGATATGCCTCAGTGTTCTAACACTGCTAAAATTCGAAACACGTAACAAACATTTATTCTAACGAAGACAAGTCTGATATATTCAATCACTATTTGAGCATTTTCGGTTCATCGAATTTCCGTTTGAGTATTATATTATTTCTAATTATTGCCACTATCTCTAAGTAAAAATTGCAGAATATATAAATATTGAAGCATGAATTACTACAATAACGAGAAAGAATGTATACACTTTGAAGTAATATCAAAAAAGGACTGCAAAATGAAAGTGTGAGATAGCGAAAGGATGTTCACATATTGCCTAAATACCACCACAGAAGTTAAAAATCAACCTTGACTAAATATGACCCCCTTAATAAGCTAACAATGCAGTTTCCTAATCCGCAGACTCAATATACACTCCCTTCCCCCTCATGTTGAATTTGCTGCACAAATTGAAGCTGAATAACAGCCATAACAAATGGTTGCAAGGATAAAAAGTACTTCAATCGGATGTGTGGTGAATCCTGTGTGCATCCGTTCGCTTCGATATACGGCAATATGCAAGTGGACATCATGAGTGCAAGTAGATGCACAGAGACTAGCAATGTCGTTACGACACCCAAAAGAATGAGCAGGTATGGCGGGGTGTTCGACTCGTACTGCAATTCCACCAGTGCAACCTGAACTTTAGGTTGATTACGGTGTGAGATGGAATACTACACATCAAAGACCTATCTGAATAAATCCTTATTGAAGGATATGTTGCGAAAATTCTAAACGCTATTTATAAACATCAAAACTTTTCTACTGTCTAGCAGAAATTAAATGAACTTCACAAGTTATCAAGAACGAGGTGGTAGAGACTGTAATATTCTATCCACCATTGTCTCCAATTTCTCGACGAATTTCCCTCATTGGCAAAAAAAGTGTTTCTCAACGGAAGTATCAATCATAGTGGGTTCCAAATTTTTTAAACTTGAAAGACTTGATATGCCGCAAAATGAATAAAATTCCCTTTGTTCAATTCTTCATTCATAAAATATGAATATCCGGTTTTGCACACCTAGGCCATGAGTCTCTTGTCTAAAAACTTTAACCAAACGTCCTCGACGCAGCTATTTTTAAAAACCTCTATCATTTGTTCATATATTACTCGCATTATGCAACTTGTGCCTTAATCCTTGTAGGCTTGCATAAATTAGGATCGCCGTTGTCCTAAGTCATCCCTCCATCGAAAGGGGAAATTCGACATCACGTTACTTTCACTTAAAAGTCTCCCTATATATGGGTAATGAATGCTACATCACAGCGATTCTTTTGCTCCCTTAAAAAGTTCGGGAAATATTCAACAAGTTGGCAGTGTATAATTTCAAAGAGGACCTGTACGGAAAACGGAGGACAAAAGTTTCCAGGAAAAACGAGCAAAAGAAGGTCCTTACTCTGCTGGTTTCCTCGCGAGGAAATCTTGCCATGGAAACATTGCTAACCTAAACATAATCTCTTGTCCCGCTAAAAAGGCGGTAATCTTTCCACATAAAATTTCCAATGTAAGGAGGAGACGATGATCAGTCTTGGTACAAACGATAAGCCTATGAGAAACGAGATGAAAAATGCGAGGAATTCAGTGGCAATAAGGTAGGAGTTAGGTTGGATATTTGATGAATACTGGAAGAAATATTTTCCATACCATTTGGTTGAGTAGGTTACCGTACCTGACTCTAAAAGAATTTGGAAAATTGTTTCAATAAACGTACCATCGCAAAACCTGCCAAAAGTGCCGATGTTCTGGAGCTAGCTTTGAGTTGTGCTCGACTCAGGTCATAACGATATTTCTCCAATATTGTCAACTCACCGCGATGTCTGAAAATGAAATATGGCGTTAGTGCTTTCGAATTCGCTGAACTAACCTCGATTCTTGAAGCACTGATTTGATGTCGTCGTATTCGTGCATAAATTCGTGCCTTGTCCCACCCTCAAATGTATTTGTGCAAATGTCGTTCGCCGAGCGCGTTTCGTTCAACATACGATTGCTTGCTGCCAGATGTGATGTTAATTTCACATCCGCTATCCATCCGGATAGAGGGTACGCTTCAGTGATACCTTTTCGTCTCGGTGCCGATGCATCAAGCGGAAGAGGTGAAGATGGTACCATGTCAAACTCTGTATCGGCTGCCACATCAGCAATAGGTAAAGAATGAGGAGGTTTAACACTGTGCTCACCGCTATGTGATTGAAATAGCCACATTCCATTACGCTCTGACTTAGGAGCGCTGGAAGAGGCATTATGTAAGAAGAAATGAATATTTTTATTGCGCTGTTGAATGCAATGTTGTGAAACACCCAACAGTGGGCTCTGACAATTAGTAGGATCTGTTCTACGCTGATCCACTTCAGGATTAGAAACAGTTGATGGAGGTGAGTTGCTATCCATCGCATCCATGGGATATCACCTCATGAGGTTTTTCTTTGGTGATAGACGTTGATCGGCTGGTTGATGAGGTGGAATTCGGCTGCACCCGATACACAGAGTAATAGGCAATATGAATGTTGTTTCAGTAGTCACTTGTCGACTTTAAAGTGCCGCGACCAATACGTGCTGCGCATGAATAACAAACATTAAAAAAAAACTTCCTCCAATGTAAATAACTATCGACAAATATCATTAGCAACTTATTATGGAGAAATTTCTATCAAAAAAATTTTTTTTTAAAAATTCATGCATAACTTCAAAGAAAATATTTCGACCTAATGAATTAAATGATTCAATAATATTTACTTTACAAATCAATTTCATGCCTTATTAAATTAGTGAAGGCACTAAAACGACGTAATATTCAATGGAAAAAAAAAAGAAGAAATAGAGGTCAATAGCACAAAGTATCGCGAAATATTTTCATCGTACAATAGGAACACTCATATTTGTCTCATACAATAGCTCTAATACTTAGCGCACGTTTATGTATATGTGATAATGTGATGTGCATTGCACAAAATGAACAAATAATTTTAATCGATAAGAAAAAAACCTATGTAAATAAATGAAAATTATAGGCTAAAGAAATTCATGGAGAAAAAGTTTCATGCAGAAAAAATGCGGAATTAAGCAAAGAAAAATGGGTGAATAATTACTGAAAATAAATTTGGAAAATAAAATCCCTGATTAGTACTTCAGCTAAGACAAATAAAAATTTGCTGGAAATGCTATATAGGGTTGTAAACTAAAATGACAGCACAAAACATGAAAAGAAAGAGCGAATGAGCTCGAAGGTGAGGAAGTTAGAAAAAAAAAAAACAGCGAATAAGCTCGAATGTGAAGAAGTTAGAAAAAGACAGAGAATAAGTTCGAATCAGTGTCGTCTGGAAACACTTCATCAAATTATCGGCATTCAATTTTCTCTTTTCCCATTGAATTCAAAATAAGTGATATCGAGATCTTGAAAGAGCGGAATATGGAAGATTGAGAGAATTAAAATAAAATTTAAAAAAAAACTTCGCAGAAAACACCGTCTGATAACGGAAAACGGCAAGCTCATGCGTTTTCTTGCTCCTTTCTATTCCCCCATCCCAGCCCATTTCCACTCACCAGCAATGGCTTATAGAATAATCTACTCTGTAGCATATCGATAAACTAGATCGCAAAAGTTATACAGTGAATCAGAGAATATCGAAAGTCGAAAACTGTTGAAAGTCTTCAAAAAAGATTCAGTGATGGAAAAACATTATTAATATTTGCATCGACGCAAAACTATTAATAATATTAAAATTACATTGCTGAATTTATGCAATGCAATTTATGCAAATTTATGTAATTTATGCAATACATCTATTCAAAAATTTCACATTGTGCAATTTCTATTTCGAATAAATAATCTGTGAT
Source organism: Baylisascaris schroederi (assembly GCA_006503575.1). Lineage (NCBI taxonomy): Eukaryota > Metazoa > Nematoda > Chromadorea > Rhabditida > Ascarididae > Baylisascaris > Baylisascaris schroederi. The sequence goes on along the minus strand of QEWY01004152.1, from coordinate 624,001 downwards.
AATTCAACAAAAAGAGCAATTTTTACACATCCATAAGTCATCGAATATTTTATAACAATGGAATGTAATTGAACCATCATCGATCATATATGTAGAAGGCTATAGGTCTTCTATATATATGTGGCAATAGGAAAAGAATAAACGCCTAAAGATTCTGATTCAAAGAAAAGTATTCATTCATTTAAACATTGAAATAATCAAAGAAAAACCCACCAAAATGCAACTCAATATAAATGTAATTCATTCGCTTTACAATTTGTAAAGGTCATTAAATTTTTCAAGAAAAATTTTTTCTGCTTTACATTTCGTAATCAGTGCAAACGAATAAAAAATTTTAAAAACTTGAACGATGAACGTGGAATAACTCATTAAATTTTGATTACACGATGAAAATCTGGACATCTGGATATTTGGAAAATATTGGGGAAAAAACACGAATGATATGAGGAATAACAAAAAAACGAAAAAGAAAACAAACAAACAAATAGCAAAGAAAGAAAAGACACAATCAAATACATACTGAAAGCTTTTCAATGAACAAAAAGTTTGTTCGAGATGAATATAAACACAAGAATATTATTCGGCATTTTTGAAGGATCGTTAATTAAACTGGTTATTGGAAATGATGCACTCGATCCTATTCATATGTCCATGAGTTGATTACTTTTTTCGGTGTTCACCATGAAAACGCTTATCCATGCCCTTCCAAACACAAATTAAGTGATATAATTCAAGGAATAAAACTTAAAGTCTTAGTGATAATCACCAATGTAGATACCTCCAAGCTTTCAAACAAAACGATGAATACTCAGAGGACTCAAAGATCATGCACCACCTTAAGAATCAACCGCAATATCTGCAATTCCGAACCGACAAAAGCAATGAAAATGAGAGGACCTATGCTCTATGACGGTAATCGAAAAACGCACCACGCAAGCTTCCTTTAAAATCTCTTCCTTGACAAGCGTTGATGAAAACCTTTGAATCCATAGACCCCGATAAAAAAACCATAGGAGCGCATGGCACTGGGATCGCAAAAAAAGCCATACCTAGCCGAATAGATAAATGATACACAAAAATATATTTCGGCATGCAAATAAAAAAAAAATCGAAAGCTGCTCAAATAATAATACCACAGAAAGTAGCGCAAAAGAAGTGGATAGCCATAAAAGCGCAGATGAATAAATATACAGCAGTGTTCACCCCTCTTGTCAACATGTTATGCGCTTTTTTTGCTGAATATATGAAAATGATCTTGCCGTTTGGGTATTATTCGAATAGCAAAAACGTCTCAGAAATAAGCGCTATATTTATCTCACTCAAAGTAAATATTTTATATTTTACATTTTTTTTTACATTTTTACATTTTTTACATTTACATTTACAAAGTAAATATTTTACAAGCCACTTTCCGCTATTATGAACATTGCTGTCGTACTTAAATTTCATGCAGTTATCCACAATGGTTAAAGCGATGAAGTATTGAAGAAGCAACTCACGCTCGATATCATTTCCGCTAACTTGAACTTCGATGAATAGGCGCCAAGGAATGTCACATTGCAATATAGCAATTATTCTACATCGACTATATCCGTTTGTGCAAAAATATTATTTGTCTGCTAAGATCTTGAAAAAAAAAAAAATTCCGGCTCAAATAACTAAATGACTCTATGAAACTTAGATCAATAAAAATTGGATTTTGCGGAAGAGATATCCAACATGAGTCATGCTAGTTGAAGGACAATCATACATTGAGTCATCGAGCATTAAGTTGGAAACTCATTAAATCCCCTATTCAATCAAATCATCACAACACAATAAATGTCAATCAAAACATAATTGAAGAATAAAATACAACTAAAAATTACAACTAAAAATTAATTTTTTAAGAATATTTTTACTTTTACAACTAAAAATTTTAAAGAATGTTTTCACTTTCCCGTATTCGATTAATCCAAACTAAAGCAAGCGTATTTTCGATCGAAAATTTGACATTTAATGTTGTTTTTGGTTCACTAGAAACTAGAACAGCACGGGTGTCTGTAAAATTATAACTATTGCCGATTCTACTCAATATGCTATCAAATGAAAGAGATTCGCAACTAGATTATGATGCATCTGTCTTATATAGTATAGGAAGAATTATGAATTATTGAATACTAATAAAAAGCACTAATTTTAAAATGCTACAATATTTTTCTCATAAATAAAAGTAAAAATATTTCTAGTGTTTGAAGCAACTTGTCAAACTCTGATATTTGATATAATAGCTGAATGAAATCGACATGAAAGTAATTTCCCAAAAATTTTCGGAGTGGTTAGCAACCTAAGGTAATGTGTGAGAGGCTAATATTTTTATGCACCTTCTTGAGCGTAAATTTAGAAAAGTGCATAGTAAACCAGTAGCATCAAAAATTAACCAAGGCAGCCCAAAAAATTTGTATTTCATAATCAGATTCTCAATCATAAAAATGCAAAAAGCTAAAAAAAAACAACGCAAGCGACAGCCGTCCTCAGATGCTCCGAGTGAAATTGAAAACAAGCATCTCAAGTGTGGGCCAACTGACTGCGTTAGCGATAAGAGTGCAATAATGATGCGAATGGTAAATGCATCAAACAAGCAAATTACACTAGAAATACCCATTATACAGAAATATAATACTGATCGTTCTCCCTCCCCTTTAATGATCACTCAACAATACTCTCCCTGCTCATTTCAAGGCTTTCCATTATATCTTTAATACTTTAAATGATAATTTTGTTTCTATTTCCTTATGTATAAATGTAAAACAAAAATATCAACAGAAAAGTGAATCTGAGAACGAAAAATGTACAACCCACAAAGAAAAATCATCTAATATCAGCAATAAATAAATGAATAAATAAATAAATAAATAAATAGATAATAAAAATAAAGAATTCGAAATGACAATTAAAAGAATAGTCTATAACTTAAGATAAAAAGCTGCCAGATAAGTTACACACTAAAAGAACTACGAATAGCGAATTCATTCCGATGACTGCAACTACACTCCGTGTAGTACATCATAGTGCTCGAAATGAACACACATGAAGTGCATTCATACAAAAACCCATCCAACCACAATCGCCGATAGATCATTAATACATAACTAAATCATTGATCTCACATCCAATGATCTACACATCTAATCGATTTATCCACATAATTATATCGCTGCAAAAATCCCATATAATGATATAAAAGTATTCGGCTGATACAACTATACTTCATTAAATTCATTCACTTATGCTAATCATTTACGGACTTATAAAGTCGAAAAATGGCGCCGATAAACATATTCGTTTCTTCAGTCAATCGTATGAATCCCTCAATAAAAAAGCTCATTTTCAGCCAAAAATCAGAATTTATAATGAACAATTTTTGAGGTGAAAAATGTCTCAAATTTTTCATCAGAATTCTTAAAGAACATATAACTATAATCACTTGAGAGAATCTTTTCTAAATGCGGTCTTTCACTAATTTCACTAATATTATGAAAATGCAACAAATAAATGAACAATAAAAATTAAATATTTTAATGATAGAAGCAAGAAATTTCCGTTGAAATCTTGTAGACAAAGCCTAAAAGATGAGAAGTGAGCAAATATAAATTAAAAGCAAAAATTGAAAATTGACTGAAAATGGTTGATGCCCTTATTCTTCTATCCAATTCATCGAGAAGATTCCCCAAAATGCGATATTCTCAAAATGAAATGTATTGAAGAAAAACTATATACCCAAACTAGAGGAAAACTCTCTTCTCCAAGAGAAAAGTGTTTCAACGTGGAATTATAGGTATCTACGATCATCAAATCACATGTTTATTCAATAGCCGACTGACTCCCGCAAGGCAAGCGAAGCTATAAAGCCACAAAATCAGATCCAAAGAGTGGAAACCTCAAAAAATATTTCTTCCTGAAGATATCGCCCGGATTAAAGATGTAAAAAGATGTAAAAAAAACGAACAAAAAAACCATAATAGAAAAGAAATCATACACGTGAAGATTGTATCGAGGTAGGCTAAGTAAACATCGCATAGGCAATAAAACCAGAAGAGGAAGTCAGACAAAGCAATCGGCTTAATCACTAAATTAAACAATAAAATCGATAAAAGCGAAGAAATGCAAGTATTATAAGCAAATAACCAAAGCAAAACAAAGGAAACTGCTTATATATGTTATCAAAATATTGCAACCACGTAGGTAATTTTATAGGTAATTTTTCAGGCAGTAGCGTAATGAACGCGATTTTCACTACGACAAAATTTGAAAAATAAATAATTATAAACTCTTCGAGTTGAAAACAATAAAAATAAACAAGCAATCTCAACAACAACACAAAAAAAAGAAGAAAGAAACGAACTGTTTTTGAAGGGAATGTAGTAGCGGGTTAACAGTAACCAAATGCGGTGGTGTTTGCGTTGGTTCGAATGAAGGTAGTGCAGCACCTGAAATAATCGTAAAATCCACACTTTCCTCTTCTTAATCGAATGATTAGTGAAATGATCGCAAATAGTCTTTTTTTTTTGAACTCATTTACAACTCTGATTTGCAGCCATAATGCGTTAAATGAATCAATAATAACCGTAAGCTAAAATAACACCGATGCGAATACCCATTTTCACATAACTAAAACCAGTAATATCGATGCCATATTATTAGATATTCAAAATGAGCAAACAGGTAATACTTCATTTATAAGCTCTTCAATATAAACCATCGAATAAAATCTTTTGAAGATCATAAAAATTCCAAAGTTTTCAAATAAAATAGAAAATTCTCTCAGGATTTCAGAAAGGTAACATTATAACAATGTTTCGGCATTGTGGCTTTTAGCCAATTTTTTTCAATAAAGGTGAAAAAAGAAAAATTTATGCATGAAACTTTTGAAAATACTTGGTGAATGGAAAGTAGAGAAGAAAGAAAAGCCATAAAACGTTTTCATCATCCGTTTTGTTGACTAGCTGACAACAGTCCTTACAACAATCAGCAACTATAAATATTAAAGGTAAAAGAGCATGTTCAAAGAAAAGAAACAAATCAAGTTATTGAATATTTTGCAAACCTGTAGCACCAGTGAGAGAGAAGCTCGGCTGCTGTCCCGAATGAAAATACGACGGATTACTTTGGGTAACACCTGTAAATTGTTGATATCAATCAGCAATAATATTTTCAAAATTAAAAAATCTGCAATGAAAAATTAGCCACAAATTTTCGAAAAAACAGAAAATATGGTAGAGGAGGCGAAATTATGTGCGTCTTTGTAATCCCACTTACCGGACCAATCAGCTTCATAAATCGCTAGCAAATTTTAGCCACATTTATAACTCAACTGAATGATTGTTGCAGAAATTCCATCATAAGAACTCATGAGAGATCATTTTGTGACATAAGCTATGAGGTCAATCAAAAAACCTGACAAACCTCGATACAACCCAAATCATTCTGATGACCTTTACTAGGATCGTAGACGGGCATGTGATTGCATACCAGCTCGATGGCATCCTTACAGCTCATAAACAAAAAATAACCCACTTCTTAATTCCATCGTAATCGAAAGTGATGCAGCAAAATTTGTGAGTGCACTTGCCTCATTCTATATACTTATCTAATTTCCGAACATTACTTTCGATCATTCTTGAGTTGAAAATGACAAATAGCCAATAAATCGATTAATACAAAAGCAAAAATTAAACATGAAACCTATAAGAAAATAGATGTGATAAAAATTAAAATTATGATTCAATGAAGAGCTTATCGAAACAACTGACGGAAATGAGTGCTACAACTCTCATAAATTAAATGGTGCGAAATAGAAGAACAAATCAGAACGGCTCTCCGTCCCACTCATCATAAACTCAAGTTGATGATAATGAAGAAATCAAGTTCAATTATTCAGTTTAATCAATAACGTATTCATTATGAATGAATATCCCTCATATAGTTTCCACTTCCGCTTACGTGAAGTTGTAAGATCGTATGATGGGATTAAGCGTAGCAACAAAAATTGAACCAAACTTATGAAGTGAAATATTTTGCCAAGTGCTATTGCTGCGTTCGAAAAACAGAACAATGACATGAGGAAAGTAGGCTACTAAAATATGCAGTCATAAGCTTCATCTACAATACATTACATTCATCTTTCAACGACATTTAGCAAGCTGGAGTAATAACTTTTCCTTCACCTTCCTCTTCCTCTCCTCCCCCCCCCCCCCCCCCCCCCCCCCCCTCCAACAACTCGTTCTCCTACTTGGATGCTTGCGCCTTCCATCCTAAACCTCAATCTCTGATAGCCTTGTCAATGCTCAAGAAATGCTTGAACAAGTTGGGAACAACGTAGACCAACTTAACTATTGCTTCTTACGACCACCAAAATAGTCGAACAACCTATCACAATTCGTCTATAGCAAACATCATTGTTTACATAGCTGTTACGCTATGCATATGACAAGAAATCATCTTGTACAGGATTAAATACTCCTCATTTCAGAAAACCAATCGTTTTCGACCTATTTCAGGATAGAAAGAGTCAATCTGACAGAGCAGAAGGGATAGACGTAATTGTCTACAAGGCCGTTCATCAACTCAAGTCATTAATCCCTTGCAAGGACGAAACCTCGGAATAGACTAGAAGTGATCATAGCAAAATTAAATCGTATCATCTCAAATCCTCATTACATCAATCAATTATGCACATCTTAAACGAATGTCGCATAGTAAAAGGGAAGAAGGGGGACACCCGTTCAATTTATACAAAGTGCCATATCATCTGATTCTAAATTATCATAGAAATAAAATAAATCTTTCATGGCGAATCTGCCAATCCCCAATATGAGAGAACAACAATGAGTCAAAAATTTGTTCTTTACCCATAAAAAATTCATGTCTTTCCGAAAAACCGGCCAGCTAAAAAAAAGATCACAGCTATAAGACCACAGCTTTCCATGACTTCCGCCAGTTGAAACTATCGCATCGTTGATAATAAGTCGCTTTCTAGGAAAATATGCAAAAGAAAAGCTCGTAAAAGATGCAATAAAGCATAAATTAACGTCAAATATCAACGAAAAACGATTGCAAACGTGACGTTGAGAGAAAATTGCATTGTGATCATCTTACACCATAAAAGTGCAACGCAATTTCATGATGCATTTTTCGACCGAAAATTTACAAGCAAACAACTTCCCAGTAACAAAAACGAAACAGGAAATTTCGGCAAATTATCGCCTTTTTTTTAAATTGCATAACATTCTACAATAAATCGGTGCATGCCGAGTCAGCAATACGCCCGTACGTATTCGACTATTTCCTGAAGAAATTACCGATTCTATCTCCTCCCTTATTTGAATGCATTTTCTTTATCTTATATATATATACATATTAGCTATCACCGCGGTTACTCCAAAATTACTCCAGATTATCAGATATGAGGGATTTTCAGTCGAAAAAAATTAAAGAACCAGAAGAGATCACAAATATATACAAGACTGAATATAAAAAAAGATCAGCTTACGTGCAGCTGAGACGAATTGATCACGTACATCGAAGTTCGAGCAGGTGAGGCTCGTGCCACTAGATGAACGCACTCGCTGCAGGTTAGACACACTCATCGAGCTCACCTGCACTGGTCTACATGAGGTTTCACTCGGACACTTAGTCGAAGGTGAAAAAGACCGAGCCACTGCAATAAACCACATTTTAGTTGGCAAACACCTTGAGAAATGAAACGATATGATCGGACCGTGTGGATGCAACTGTTTGTGGTTCATTGAGGTTGTCGATACCACATGTGGACATATCTCTAAACATTTCAGAGAAACCGATATGGTCCAATATGCAGCAAATATCTACCGTTATACAGGAATGAAAACATCCCTTAAACCCTCAGGTTGATTCCACACTTCTCATGGTATAATATAGTGTTTGCAGAATAATTTATACCTGCAACTGCTTTTCGGCCCATATATCTTTATGACAATTACAGGTTACAGGCATATATATGGATAACAGAGGTACCCAATGAGCAAGTACCACCCATCAAGGGTGTCCAGATTTTTGAATAAATCAGCTCAGGAAGTTTCTTGAACCGAACTACGACCGTAGTTGGAGATGGAGCTAAAGGGTACAGATTACAAGGAATTCATCACTTCTTCACTCTTCCTCCTAGAAGATCATCTTACAACCTTTTTCGGAGATCTGCAATTAATCGCTCCCGCTTATTCGACTTACTTGCAAACGCTATGATGGGTTGGTCATATGCGGATCATGCTCCAAGTCATTTCGACCTAGCCTTGTCTCCTCTTTCTGAGGCAACAATATTCTTTGCAGTGGTCTACAAATGGTCAAATTGAACGCACAAAGAATAGGGAGTGTTAAAAGAGGTTGATGTGCTCATGTGTTCATTTCAGTTTCTAGACTGGTGTAAAGCCGATTGAGTCTATGGTTGGCCGCTGAAGTGCGAGCGGTGATCTGCGGCAGCGTAGAGCCCGACGCGGAATCGTGCCGGTGATTCGAGCTATCCTATTGTTCCTTAGTATTTGTCGCCAAACTGTATAAGTGTGATAAACTGTTCATCACTTATACCTATGCGTTTCGCAATCTACTCGGCCGGAGTTCAATAGAGGGTGTAAACACTCAAGAAGACTTGGACAACTAGACGAGCTAAGGGGAGCCGACCCTTAGATAGGCCACAGATATATCACCTTATATCACTTTCCGCAAAGATAACCCTTTAACAAACATATTGCTAAAGTAACAAGGACGTTATGGTTCATTAGTTTCGATTTCTTCGATAACCTCTCCATTTCCGATCAATAAAAATGGATAGTGAAAATTACTTAAAAACAAGATGCTACTTGGTACATAAAAAATAAACATATACCGCTTATTTCTATTATTTCTCAGGAAATAAAGTTAGAACCCCAGCATCCTTAAAATGGCATGGCTCTTATTTGAATAAAAGGGCAATATTCATCGGGGATGTAGGAACTTTGCACGAGGACGATATAAAAAATGCTGGAATGGACGAACACATGAGACCACACAACTTGACAGACGGGTGTAAACTACAGCTCCAAGCTAATGAACTCAGATGAAATATCTAAACATCTGACTATAACATAGGAATGCTCGATCAACATATGGGAAAAAGTTCGATGAATTAATCGAAAAAACTATTGTCCTAACCAGACCGTTGAGTATTTTATCAGTCGGATTTCATTTTCTTATCAGAAATGAAACCAAACTAACCAACAAGTTTTGAAAAAGTGTAAGACCTTTAAGTAAAATCAAAAGAAGAAAAAAGAGAAAAAAACACTAAAACATAGCACCCGTTGTAAAGATGAATCAGCTGTTAGGTTTCTCGCCATATGATCAGACCTATGAAGGGAAGCATTAAACTACAACAAACGAGCACTTGGCAAATATTTGGTAGCATAAAATCACCAAGATGAAAAACGCCGCCCCAAAAAATGTGGGTCATTTGATTATTCATTTTAAAATACTGAAGCTTGGAAAGTGCAATTTCTAACCTCTTTCTTCACTTTTTTTTAAAAATGTATATATTTATTTATTTATGAATACATTATATTAGAATGAGTTATATCTATTCATCATACTAAATAAAAAAGTGATTTCCGCTCTCGTTTTATTTCGTCCACTGACCAATAGCAAATATCTAAGAAAATTCGAGGAATCTAGAGTGTTGCAGTGTTGTACTGACCTCTCCTCTTTTGAAGATGTTGTAGTTAAAGGAAACGGTAGCGACTAATGTTGGCACACATAGAGCAATGAAAGTGGGAAGGTTTAAAGCTTCCGATAGGATTTACGAGATAAAAATAAAGGGAAAAGTTTGATCTTTAGCAATGTTAAACAAGTCAGTTATCAATTTGCATAAACTAAAGTAAGCTCTGAACGACTGTAATTAGTTAGAATGCACAGAGTTTAATTCGAAGAATAGCTGCAAGGAAGAACAATCTACAATTCAGAGTGGTTCAATTTCCTTGGTTCTTTTTTAACTCACCTAGACTTATGTTTAATGCAAACGTTAAAAGTCGACGATGCTCCGAATCCCGCTGGTTTATGTGAAAAAACAACCTTCTGAGATTAGAAATCACTTGTTGCTGTATAGAAATTTGACTGAATTTTTCGATATTACTTCTCTTAATAGTGGTCCTTTATAGCTTCAAATTTAGAGTTGTCCACATTTGGAATCAGTTGCCCCGTAAGATCGCAGAAGCACAGAATATTTCTGTATTCATGAGCCATCTCGAATCAATTGACCGATGAACAATCTCCCATCTAATGTATTGATTCCGTTGTACTCCATTTTGATCTTATTTCGATCACTCTTTTTACGCTTATGACCTTTGCATATTTCTTTTTTTTTTTTCATTCTTATGTTACTATAGCTCTCTATACGTAATCATTAAATATGTTATTCTCCAGTGTTCATTGTTGTCATTCGCGTGTGTCATTGCTTTGTAATTTCGCTGCGACTTATATACTCCATTGCTTATTGCAATTTTATTTTCTTTTTCTTCAATTTATTATTCTTTTTTTTCTTCAATATTCCGGTCTATTCAATCAAGTAGGAAAAAATCGGCTTCTATAATGTGTATCAGAGGATTACTGACTCTCTAATGTGCAAGAGGAGTAATCAAACGTTCTTAATGGAAAATGCTTAGTTGAAATATATAAAGAATACTTACACTCAAAAATATAGAAAAAATTTGTAATTATATGCATTCGTTTAATTTTCAACATTAACCTCTTAGTAGTAAAATTATTTGAATTTCATAAATTAATAAAGATAGTAGAGAATGGTATTTAGTAAAGTTCGAGCAAAATGGCGCGATTTGTGTTTTTTTTATAGCTGATTGCAATTTGCATTTATTCTTTTCAGTACATTCCCTTTGAAATTATAGAAGAGGCGATTTATTTCGAATAAATAGAAAAGCTATTCATAGAGAAAGGTTTAAGCAAATAAACTTTATGCATAAACTTATTTCATCTCATTTTATTTCATTTCTAAAACACTTATCGAATTTCCGCTTATTTTTCGCATATTTTATTACCTCTTAAGGTATAAATATTATGCAATATAGCAAATGAGCCTAAATAGAGAGTTTTCTTAATTTTTGTTCATGATTCACTTATGCGTTAACGTTTTAGCTATCCATTTTTCAATATCTTTCCGCATGTATAGATTAATTCTTGTTCAGCTATTCGGTAATGCATAAACCACAAAGGCCGTTTCCGATAGCAGTAAATATTTGTCAGTGATTTGTGAAGAGCAAAGAAAATGAATCGAATAGTCTTGATTCTGTTAGGTAAATAGGTGCCGTAAGAGCACGATATATTGTTATAGCCAATTCAGTTGTGTGCGCAAATATGAGAGAGTTAGAAAGAGGTTGAAACATAATAAGTGATTTAGAAAATTGCTTATGGGGCTACTCAATGCTCACAAACATTTGCAACATGGAATATAACGCAGTGGAATATTTATACCCACAGAAATATTTCGATAAGTGCATAATTACCTAAGACAGGTGGTTGGTGTACATTTCAACGGCGCAAATATCCGTAGCGGCGCAAATGGCGCAAATATCAATATCCCGCACGTGATCAAAGTGTGTGGGGGTTAATATTATAGAACGAGTATCGTATGAGTATAAGTAAGTGGGCGCAGAATATTGAGTAAATTAACAAAGATGAAAAAAGAAACGACAATTTGGATTAATGTGAAAGTAGAGATGAAAGAAAGCAATAAAAATAGTATCATTTCGTTGGTTGTCTTTCATAGAACCAGTTTTATGTTTCGCTATCAAAACAACATTCGCATGCCTTTAATATTTCGATCAATATCAATTTTTTGAACTTTCCCCTAAATCATCGTTTTCGGTTGATGGGAATATATAAAATTAGAAAATCCAAGATGGAAATAAAAATCTAAAAATTTCTTTTCTTATTTCTATAAATTACCTTAGTATATTAGACGCATAATTCATAATGTTTTTATATGCTTTCACTATGATGAATTTTTTTCTATTCGCAACAAAAAATATTTGTATTTGTATGTGTTTATTGGAGAGTTTTTCAACTTACTTAATGATAACTCCATCAAGAAATTAAGAAAATAGATGGTATATATCGTAGCTGTAATCTTCTATAAAGCATTCGAATATTCCCGTAATCGTTTTCGCAGTCATCTTGGCAATCTTCTAGTAGAATTAGATCTTATCTTAGAGAAGATTCGTATTTAATTTTGCATTAAATTTGTTGATTATTTATCATGTAGATTTTTGCGGTTGTTCGCTTCGTATACCCATACTTATATCTAATAACAGCTTAACAATTTTATAATTGATTTATAATAGATTAACGGTCTCCACCTCTGCGCTCATTCTACGTCTACAGAAGTATTTCTTTGCTAATCCATTGGGATTTCCCCATTTGAGTTTCGTTGAACATCGATATTATCTAATAGCGGCAAGCAATTATGAAACCTAAATGTAACATGAAAGTTTCAAATTGAAACACTCAAACTTTGGATAGTTTCTTCTCGTCAAAAATTTGCAATTACTATTGTATATTTGCATAAAAAGTATAGAAAGATTATTGTATAAATTGCTTACAATGTGAGAGTGGAAGTACAAGTGTATTATGTGATCCGACAATCGATTTGCTTTTATCGATCGATGGTGCCGACATCTGAAAATCAATTCAATTGAATTCTTTGAATTCGATTTTTTTTTTTTGTTATAATTCTACAATAATCATTATTATTCAATTATTAATGAATCTATAAGTTGATATAACAATGCTACTTTTTAACTAACAGCATAATGAGATAATTGAAAACATTGAAAGAGCGTCTTCTAAAGGTGTTATAATCGTAGATGCGCAAACAATGAGATTCAGAGATCGATATTATATAGGTGTTTATGCTTCAGTTATCGGACTAAATTTTTGAAGTTTGCTTATAGCGCAAAAATATTTGACTTCTTAGTTAACAAGAATGGAATCGATGCGTTTTCATTTCATTTTCCACAATTTTCATTCGTCGATTAAGTTATCCATATATATTCATTAAAAATAAAAAAATAAAAAACACATTCANTAAAAAAAAAAATTTATTTCTATTCGAAGTAAATCGGAAATATCGATAAATTTAACGATAATTATATAGGAGATGAAAGACATTCTAAGGAAATAAAAACAAAAGAAACCTTGATTTGATGGCGTTTTTTGCTCTTTTTTGATGACAATCTCATGGTGAGTTGTCAATTGCGACGGAAATATCGATAGGAGGAGTTGCAACGAGGACACCCACTATACTCATATGGGGCAATAAAATTTTCAACAACACTTTCGCACTAGTAAATCACGTTTTTCAGCCGACATCATATAATCTCTGATTTGCATATGAAACATGACCGTATGCATTTTGCTCTTTGAGATTATTTCAATGTGTCTATCTTCGACCAATTGTCTCATTGAGTAAAATGTTGGAATAACACATTGCCTCAGGGGTTAGAATCTCTCTACAATTTGGGTATTAGAGATGTGTGACGTTAATCGATGTACGTAAATCTTCGACCTTAAATGAGTTAATAAAACAATTGTCGAGGATTTCTTAGCGACTGCACTATAGCCAGACTATAGGGCAATGAGGTGACTGCACTATTTTATCATCATTTTAAACAATTTTAGCCTCTATTTGCAATACTTTCATAAGCTAGAAAAACGTATGAGAAAGAAATATGAGTGAAATAATTCGATAGTAAAAACTTCTATTTAAAATATTGCCTTATAAACGTATAAAAAAGAAGTTTTCTATAAAACTGCGAAAGTCTGCAGAATTAGTATCGATAATATTATGGTTTTTTCTCAGTTTTAATTATATCCTCACCTCTTTCTCCAAATATTTCAGCAAAAATTTAGACTTTAAGTATCGTTTGAGCATCGCTAAGCGCATGGTGTAAAACTTACATGAAATTTCTCATAGGTGATCGGTTCGATACGCCTTGAAGCAGCAGAATTGCGAACTGAAAATAAATAAGAATATTTAATAATTGTGAAAGAATATTATTGGAATAGTATTTTAAACGGTAACATATATTGTTGAATCGTTTGATCGCTGATCTCTAGTCAAGCGATCCAACAATAAATGTTACAACTCTAGATTAAGTTGTTAGAGATTTCATTAAATATACGTAATTATAAATACTATTTAGAAATATAAAAATGATTATCTACTCCGCTAACGAAATTACTCATTTTCTACGTAAATATTCTCGTAGAGATTTCTAGATTTCTTAAGCCTATACATTGAACAAATTGATTATCACTGATTACTATAAAAATTTCAACATTGATTGTATGTTAGAGTAATTTTAATATTTATACAAATGTATTATTGATGAAAGGAAAGTGAAAAAACTCTCACTTTCAGCTAAAGTTCCCATTTCTTTGATAGTTTTACCATTTCTTTGATAGTTTTGAAATGTTATCGATGAATACGAAAATTAAAGATTGTTTCTTCGTGATTTGATAAATGTCTTCAAACTTTGAGTGTGTTGAAACGAAGCACTAAATTGTTGACCTTGTCGAAACGTTTTTAAACAATTCTCAGTGATTATTGATGTGACGTTATGATACAAAAATAGAATAAAATCTAGTTTTATTATTTCTTCATACAATTTATCTTGTACTTTTTTTTTAATTTTTGTGCATCTTAAAGATGATTGATGATATCATCTGTATAAAGTAAGTCCGCTTCTTGGAGCACATGCATAATGAGTTTAAAGGCGCAATTTTATAAGTTTTTATAGATGTTTTGCGAATAATCAAAGCATTTAGTCTAACTTAAAACTAACCAGAAACAACTAGATGAGATCTTCTTGTTCGTTGAGCGCTTTATTTTAATTCATCATTTTATTGTAAGCTAGTCTAACGCTATATCTTACACATATGCAAAGTATAAATCGAAATCGATTGCAATATTTTCAAAAAACAAAAACAAATCAAAACGAAACATGCAAAATGGGATATTTATTTACACTTGGGGAATTTTCTATGTGGCTTAGAATTTTTGCGCAATATTTTAACCAAATTATAATTATTAGCAATAATTTCTATATTATTAAAATGTTCAATTATTAAGCAATTTCTAATATCTCGCAACATTTTTTTAATAGAAAAAATTTTTCCCACATAATCTTCTGCTTTTATTGAAATAATCTTAAATATGCTAACTTTTTAGTGATATTTCTCATTTTTAGTAGAAGAATACATGCTTTTTTCTTCCTTTTTTTTTGCTAATGAAAGAAGAAATTATCCATTATATTGATTTAGAAGTGATTCAATGTTTTCGAGAATATTAGGATATTATCCCTATCCTGAATTATCTTTTTGTCTCTCTACGATAGTAACATCGTCGTATGGCCGAATCCCCATAAAATCATAGCAATCAAGGCAATAGTTGGAAACATTGCTAGTTTATGATGAATACATGGTTGTAAGTTGTTAGGAAGTGGTAACCCTACTTACATATATATGTACCAATATCTACATTAGTGAACAATAAAAAGACCAATATGCGAACATAAAAGAGAATCTCGAAGTCGGCTAAGGTATATCGAATAGAGTGACCAGTTAATGATGAATTATCGATGGTAAAGTATTGATGATTTGAGAGTTTCAAAATTTGGATTCTTCTTTTATTTAGGACACTTGACGAACGGTTAATATTGAAATAAGAAACAAGAAATACATTGAAGTACTATCAATAAACAATAGATCGAAAAAAAAAAAATAGTCTCAAACGTAGAATTCTAAACGTTCAACAACAATGGTGTACTCTATCAATAAAAGTTCTTATTCTTTGCATTTTCAAACATATTGAGTAGCGAATGAGAAAAACAGCCTATATCGGTCTTTTTATTTTCTAATAAAGAACAACTTCGAAACGATGGGTCGATCAACCAGGAGAGTCTAAACGATAAGAAAAGAAATTGCGCTTTGGTCTTAGTTAATAAACGAGCTCTCATATATGAACTTAACTAATGAACGTAACTAATGAGTGTAAATTTTCATATAGCGATAATCGTCTTGTCTGAAAATATGTTCTTCGATTGGTATGCAAAAGAAGTATAACACTGTAAAGTCAGTTTCTCTTGCAAAATTTTGTGGCAAGTTTCCAGCGCCCACGAAAAAAAAAAAAAAACCTTTCTAATACATAGCTAGCAAACAACCAGGATGATGCTTATCAGTTGAGTCGACGATAAAACCTCCGATAAAGACAAGTTATCAATGAAACTAGGTAATGTGCAACATTATCGCCATTTTTCTATACTTATTTTCTCAGTTAGTCGATCAAACAGTTACATAATAAAGCTGCTTTCGTCGAAATTATTTTTTTAATTTTACTTATTTGATCAACCGTTCGCTTAAATTGCCAAAAAAAAAAGAGATGAAAATATGTAATTTCATTCAAAAATTATTTCTTATTTCAGTTACTTCGGCCAGATTATTCGTTCATGCATCAAAAGACTGAAATATTCATTTTTTATGTAAAATTCCCTCTGTTGCTTATTTTATGATGTGAGTGATTGCAGGACGTTTTTGCATATGCAAATTTAAAGCATATTTCAGTGAACGTTATTTCTTAATTGTTGATGAATCAACTTAAATGTTGGCAGAAATATGAGTTGTAGGGTGTAGGTTATGTCCACTAATTTCATATATTAGAATTAATGTTTTCTAAATTAAAATAGGTACTGGAATGCCATCATTATGCGCCTTACAAATGCAGAGTTGCAACTTCACATTAAAAACCCCCTCCAAAGATCTTTGAAGCTTTCAAAGTGTGAAAAGGAATGAAGTTGTTTCGAAGAGAAGGTGGCAACCAGGTGAAAGATATGGAACGAAGAAGAACTTAGATGAGGAGGAGAAAGGGAGAAACGATATAGAAGAAGCAGCAACCACTTCATGGTCATTAATGAAGTAGGACCTAAAAAGAAGGCTTTTACACAATGACCAATTAAAGAAATCACGCGAAAAAAACTTCAAGTTCTGTATATAGAAAATCTACCGTAACCATAATTTCGCACAATCTATTATACCAAAGATCACCTACAGTGATCTGGATTAGGCAATAGGAAAATCAAAAGGCGAATAAAAAGTGATTTATTTATTCTCACAACTAAGGTCGTTAACTTAACAACCTAGGTATATATATATATATATATATATATATATATATAAATGTGTATATGCTTCCGATATAAGTAAATAAGTAAACAAATAAATACTAACTCGTAAAAAGTGAATAAGAGGTAGTGTTGCTGCGATGTGCATGGTTGGCGTGTAGCTGTTTGTGCGGCATTGTGAGCACAGCATTCGACACACTCGATTCTATTCAATGCACAATTAAAGGACCACAATCTCTTGCCTATCTATCCATCCAGCTTAATCGTATATCCGCCATAATCAAAGTAATTATTATTCGATCCGCTATCACTAATATGTATTAGCCGAACTTTCAGCTTACTTAGAAAAAAAATTCAACGATGAGCATTATATGTTATCGGTCGAAATAGTTTCGCTACAATAAAAGCTTCTCTCATCATCAATAATATTTGATTCGAAAAAATATTTTTATGACGTCATATTCGCATGATGTCATTGTATGTAATTCGCATAAGTTCAGATAAGTGAAATATGAGCGCACTATGGCAATTATAATCGTGAACTGTGGAGTGCCCTTATTGGAAGCATTTTATCGTAATGGACATGGTAACAATCCCAAAAAGAAGGATTCCCATTCTTAATTGCTCAAATAACGGAGGGTATTAAAGGAAATCCAGATTACCTAAGCAACAAATATAGATATTTTTCAACAAATATAGGTAATATTTTAAACGAGTTGGAGTAAATTTTAAACGGTACTTTTTATTAATAACATGAAGTTTCCAACAATGCTGTTGCAAAGAACAACATCTTAGTGATAAAGAAAAACTACCATCCTTAACGTTTTATGAAATTCATAAAAATAAAAATGCATTGATTACAATAAGATGAGTAATCCATTAAAAAAACGCATCAATCGCATTTTTATGATATCTGATAGTTTAGAACTTTTAGCCAAATACCCTCCATTGTTGAATTTTCTATTCCTAAAAAAATGACTAACTAAATATTTCTACCACATAGTAAATTGATTCTTTTACTAGATTCTCCCGAGGGTATATTTTTGGAGAATTAAACATTAGCGCCCCAATGATGAAATTTATTTGCTCAGAGATTTTTAGTTGAAATTAATCAATAAGATAGGAAGTAAATATAGAAATTTCTTTGATAGAAAATAAAAAATATAAAGAATTCATTGGAAAATATTACGATAAACGAAAACATTGAAAGTGAGCTAAACAATTCATATGTTCTATTAGATAAGTTTATGCACGCTCAGATTCATTGCATTTAATAGCGAACATCAATGCAATCGATTGAATTTTTAAGCATTTTCATAAATGTTTTGATCTCGAATTTAAAAAAAAAGATTACGCTGTTTACATAGATATGATAAAGTTAATTGCTTTTGCAACCATCACCCTACCGCAGAATTAACGAGAACTGAGTATTTCCTCTTTCCTCAATTTCTCAACTTAATCTTCTACATCTCATTCCGTAGACGAACTTGCGCTTCAATTAGGTTCCCGAAATCAACATATACTTGAAATGGAACCAATGAAGAGGATCGGAGTGGGAGTGGATGATCAATGAGAAGGTAGTTTGCATGATTTGAATAGCTTATAAATGTTTAGCAGATAATAAGTGACACAATGCAAGCATCAAGGAAGAGGAAGACTCGTCAAGATGCAACAACTAAGCGGTGTATGTAATTATAGCGTACAAAATCCGTACTTGATACCTTCAATAAAAAGCTTTACTTCACAGCTTATCAACTATGACAAAATTATGCAATTCATCCGTCGATTTAGCTACCAGATGTTATACTCTCAGTATCCATGATACCAATGGGAGTGGGAACAGGGACGGGGAAAAGGAAGGATGGAAGGGGAGAGAGGGGGAAAGACCGGGAAGAAGGGAGCTACCGATCGCTGCAATAGCGCTATGAATTTCGATTAGGTTGAGAGCGTTGCAGTGTTGCAAACGTAAGTGAAGTTCATTGTGCCGGCGCTGATACCGTCGTGTCATAGAAACGGTGCGTTCGCAACTGCCTGTTCCAAAATACACACAATATTATTTATTTCGGTTTTTATGTGCTTTTATGAATATCAATTCATGTATATATATATATATATATATATATAATAATTCTTAATTAAGAAATGTTTTTAAATCTGGTAAATTCGATCTATGATCTCGATCTATGCGCAGACTAATCACTATTTTTGTGTTATCAATCGCTCATACAAAAGATAGTCAATCATAATAAAATGAAGTTTTAATTATCATGCTTCGATATAGTATCTCAAAGTCAAAGCTTTACTAAAATTCACCGAAACTATCAAGAAAATAGGCAGAAAGACACATACATATATAGGCACTAACAAGACGTAGCCATAGTGTGGCTTTTCAAAAATACCTAAAAAGTTGAGTTGATTGCAAATTAAGAAAACGCATTTCAAGAGTTTATTTGTTTTCATTTAATATGCGAATTTATTGATTTCATAAAAGCAATTTCAAAATAATGACATCATATTAGGGAGATTCACTTCTACTTTTGAGGTGTGAATGAATATTAAAAAAAACCTTTTGATCACTGCATAGAATTGGGAGTCCATCTGAAGGTTGAACTATCTAAGAGTGTTGAAAGAGATGACGTCCTATCCTCACGGTTATTCACAAGTGTATTTGCTATCCAAATCGATCGACGTTGTAAACTAAAGATCATTGAAATTTGGTGGTGGAAAGCCTTCGAAGCGAAAACATTGCTCAACTTTTATTTCAACACTTGAAACGATTGTTCACTTGTGGATTGAAATTCATTTCGCTTATATGACTTATAGTTTTGTAATGTGAAGCATGTCCTAGCGAGTGTTTTGTTTGTGATCCAAACATAGAAGTGATTGTTGTTCAACATAAAAAGAAGAGAATAAGACTTAGAAACCGATAAATTCACAGACACAAAAAGGAGGCAAGGCAAGAAGATGATATAGAGGATGATCGAAAGAAAGAGAAAAACTTATAGTTAGCAGTTAATATGTTTAAATCTCTAAAATAGTCAGAGATATAATGAGGTAATCTAATTATTTTATCACTTATCATAATGCATTTCATCATTTTTACTTTGGTATTTGTCTTAATTAAAAGAATGCATTTACCTCGCATTAATCCTCGCATTAATTCCCTCTAAAATTGAGTTCATTTTATATAATATAACGAGTCAATTCATAACCTAACACCTTCGGAATGTTCATCATAAATTTTAATTTGCGATATTTGGATGGGCATAATTTGCATATTTAGAAAGTTCCTTGAGCATACGACTTGCATGAAAAGTTCCCATTTTCATATGCAAATTTTGATACCATTTGCATGATAGGAAGAAAACGAAACCATCGTTGTAGAATTGCACGGTGGTTGACTTCTTATTGAAAAATTACTATCATATATATGTAAAAAATTTTAAAAAATTTTTGGAAATTTCACGGTGAAATTGATATCTACATTGGAAAGTGTGATTCCTAACGTATCCTTTCGGATGTTTAATTTTTCGTTGTAAATTTTTAACGAAAAATTAATCACGCTGAAATTTATACCTTATAGAGTGTTAATGATTTGGAAATTATTACTGACATAAAAGCTTATAGCATGCAAATTTTGATCGAAAATAGGAAGATGTAAATTTTTCGAAAAGTTTTGGAAGAGTATAGGCACATATTTACTTCTACAAATCTAAATGTCAAGATAAACAAGTTGAAGATCTATGTTCCGAATGCCGATTAGTCAACATTTTATCAATAACGCACTCCACAGAAATGAATGGTAAATGTCAACACTGCCTCATCTTTGAACTTTTTTTTGCAAACCTGAGGCATTATTGCGATTTCATGGATTTAAAGTTCAACATTAGAAACAGTCGCTACTTCATATAGATCAGACAGTGCTAATTTACCTAATGTACTACTCCAAAGCAGCCAGGAATCTCTTAAATGAATGAAGAGCAATTTGTTGCTGGGATTTTTTTTTTTTAAACAAAAGCTGAACAGAAACTACAAATTCCATGAAAGAAAGAGTTGTTACCGACAAAAAGGGGGACGACCTCGAGTAGAAGTTGTTCTTCGAACATTGTCGGTCGATGGGCGTTTTTTAAGTATTACATATCGGCGCATTATTCACAAATCAAAAAAACTATGCCGCTTGATTTGACGTATTCATGGCGATATTTCTTTTGTTGCTGATTTCAGGTTTTGAATAGTTGGTGTTCTTTTTCTTTTTGCATATTTTTTGCATTTGGTAAGCATGTGGTTCATGTATTTGCGAATAGGTATATATTCGAAACAAAAGTGGAAATAATAGAGGAGAGAGGGAGATGAGGAGGGGATGGAGGATGATGCATTAGAGTAAAATGAATGAAAAGCTCTCATGCATTGATTCCTCACTTTTCTATTATTAACGTGTTCCTACATTTTGCTAATTTTGTCATAAATTCAATACGTCAAAACGTCTCACAACGGTCTAAATTCATGTCACTTCGAGATGAAAGCTAACACTGAAGAAGATAAAATTAGAATTACAGAGTTAATATTTTGAGGATTTATGAGAAAAAATTGATCAACTTGTATGAAATTCGGGTATCAATATTTCCATCGAAGTGTGAGTAGTTCGGTGTGCTCTCAATATAAGACGATTGCAGTTGAAATGGACGATTGTTTTCATTGTTTTCATGATGGCTACGGATATATATATANATATATATATATATATATATATATATCAATAAGAAAGTTGGCACAATATGCGTTTTTTGTAGTTTTGATAGTCGGCATAAGGAGTAGCATCAATGTTCAGAATCAATAAAATGCTTACGATCGTATAAGCTGTCCGATATATTATCTCGTAAGGGAACTGCATTTAATGTTATCAGCCTCATCCACACTTGGAAAACCTCAACAACGAAGTCTACTAGTGGCCCAGCACTTATGAGCCAAACGGGGCATGAGGCCCTAGAATACTTTTCAAACGGTTTGTTCTACGGCAGCATCATGTTTGGCGTTTTCGCATTCGAAAATCCCAACTGTCAAGTTTGCCACTGAGGCAAGTACTTTCTAGGCGAATTCAATCAATTGGGGCAAAAACCCTTCGTTGATGGTTTATGCTTGTAGAAACAACATAATCGACATCTCAACGCCCAAAAATTTGCACTTATGCAGTTTGTTGGTGATCTCAATATTTCCATTTACGTTGTTTGGGGTTGGCTTGACCATAGTTGAGTGCGTTGCAACGTGAGGCAACGCGTGGTAGAACAATCTAGTATAGAAGTAGTGCAAGATAATGTGAGTTAGTAGTAATCTTAACACGCTACATTCATACTTCATACTTCAGAAGTTGATGAACTCTGAGGTTTGGTCTACTTCAGGCAAAATTCATCTAACAAGCATAGTTCGTATTTTCGCTATGCAAACGCATAATCTGCTTTTCCGATAATCATAATCGAATGATATTAGAATTGAGAATGACTTGAAAAGCGAACAATAAAATAAGCACTAGAAACTCCTATTCAAATAAAATCTTTACATCTTTTGATTAACTAAGAAGGTTACTTTTTCTTCAAAAGCTAAAAAAAATCTCTATGAAAGTAGAAGAAAGCTATTTAAAGAACTTACTTTCATGTGGCGTAAGCTCGATTGAATCGGCATATGTTGACATCCATTTTGTGAGTAATTCCTTCGATGAAATCAGCAAACTTTCAACCGATTTATTTCGTGGTGTAACTTCTATATGAACAACCATTTTTTTTTTTTGAATTTGAAATATAAAACTCAAGACTGAAAATTTTTTCCCAATTTATTCAGAAAATCTTTTTCATTCTTCAGTAAATTTTTTTCAGCTTCTTTCGGAAAAGAATTCTTTATTTCGAGTAGATCTTCAAATAAGCCAGAAATATACTTGAAAAATTCACCGACAATTCGCTATTTAAGTACACATCAAATGAGAAGAGGTTTATCGCTAAAAATAATCAATAAAATTTTCCTCTCCCAGAGATAAAAATCTAGCCGTTTTTATCATTGTGAGCCTTTATTTGCCAATCTTATCTTCAGTATTAATGATGCCCAACAAAAAATCTCCGAATAAATGCGTCATTGAGATTTAAAATCATCGAATGCTAATAAAAGCGACAAACTACTGTATTTCTATGAAAAAAAAAGCCCATCTCGAATTGGCGTAGATGATTTGTCACTTCAAACTTGACAAGAATGGAACATGTCCTCTTCAAATATTAAGAAAAAAAGAAACTCGTTGAGAAGAGAATTCATTTTGAAAGCAGTAAATCTCAAAGTCACATTATCACAAAGAAATGTGGTAACTTATTGCAGAGAATAGATCACTAATCGACAATAGTTGCGAGGGTTTGGACGTTACGTTGGCTTAAGTATTAGTCAGACGCCGAATCGAATGCTTTGATGAGTGGCTTGAAGTTGTGGCCTTGAAGCCCTCCTCTTTTCTCTCCCTGGCAACGTATAGCCACTAAAGTTCAGATAACACAGAAATAGGAATTGAAGGGCTAAGAGTTCTACATCAAGAGCGCCGCTTTGAGATGACTGCAAGCGCCGTCTGTCAGCTTGCATCCATGAGCGAGTACCTAATCCGGTTAACAGATCAAGGCCCCGTCACCTGAGAGGTTTTTAGGTCATAGCCTGCTTTAAAGTGTTCTCGAATACGGTAACTGCTCATAATTTTCATTTCTTCGTGCAGCCGGGAAGCTATCAGCTATCAGCTATCCTTTGATAGTATCTTTAGGGTACAGAATGAGGCTCCGCTTTTCAGAGTCGTGGCTAATTCTAAAATTTTGCATCTCCTCATCATAAAAAAGATGAGCATTTTCAGCAAGCAGTTGGGCCGTTTTGGCGGCAGGTTGCGATGGTGATCATAACGGAACGAATCTACCTTTTGTTATAAAACAGAATGGAGATATCGACTTGCGAATGAGTCATTTAAAAATGCGGTCGCCCTCATTCTTCTGCATTAACAACAACTAAAGATATCATAGAAGAAGAATCTATTATATAGGCAAAATGCGTTTCTAAATTTATTGCTAGTTAATAAAGCTGAAATTTTCACCGTTTGACATTAGCGGCAATTAAAATCGTTGCTGAGGATAATCGGCCGTTCGTCGCAAAGTAGTCATCGTTCAAAAACGGTCATTGTAAGAGCATCTGCCAATTTTTTATTGCACGATTCATGCAAGCGTTAATAACATACAAATCCGGTTTCAAAGATTGCTACCTCATTGTGGAAACTCACTTGATGATCACCAAAATTTTGAACCTATGTGAACCTTCAAACGTATTGATCAATAAACTATATTGATTCCTATAGAATAAAATAGTATGTGGATGCTGATCAATCGATTCAGATCAATCGATTCACTTGGATTATGCCAATATTAACCCACCTTAGCATCGTTATTATGATCGTTGCGTAAATATGAAAATGCTCTCAAATAGAGCATCAGTGTCCCTTTGTTATAACTTCATTTTCCATTACGCTTTCACAAGTAAATTTGTTCATTTCTATCTTGCAGCGTCGATCGACAATAACAGAGGTAGTCAACCTCATGTCCAACGGCATAAGAAAGTGTTTTCAAAATTTCAGAGTCAGCCAAGGCAAAGATGGCTGCAGAAGGCGGCGGACACCTAAAAGGATACTAGAAGGGTTCAGAAGTAAGGTAGTTTCAGCTCACAACATGATGTATGAAATAATGCACTTCAACTATGGGAATCAGTCACAACACTTGACTGCAATACGTAAGCAATTGAAGTGTTGAAACCACAAAGATTTTAAAATTTAGCGTACTGAATAAAAACATAAAGTGTTATTCAATTTTATGCAACGATAAAGAAGTAACTCAATATAGGGCAACCATTTAAATAAATAATTATAAGAGTGCTTAAAGATGCCAAAATATTTTTGTATATACTAAAAGGCTAATCTTCTCTTTTGTTAAATCTTATCAGAGCAATTAAAAATGTTCTATTGAAATGTGCAATATGAACGAAATGCTGTATATGAAAGTAAACTATAGCTAATTTAATTTTTATTTTTACTCCATTGAGACTTTCAACTAAAATAGCCTTTTCATTAATCAACCTATTACTATAATATTGCCTCTAAAATATATGAAGTTTATTTTGTATGTAGTTTCTTTCAATCAATCATACGTAGAGGTTTGTTAATTCGCGTTGAATTGATCAGTGAAAAATTTTTCGAATTTACTTTCGTCTTTTTACGAATATCAACGATAAGATTTATTCAATATTTTTGTACTAATTATAACAAGGAGTGGACGAAATGATAAACAGACGGTAAAAAATATAATGGAATAATTATTTCACTTCTCACTTCTCAAACGAAGAGAAAATGAATGAAATTTTCCATTATAATTTTTATGTTTTTTCTTTTTGCGATTTGTCGCTTATAGCTTCTTTTCTTCCGACTCGCCACCTTGTTCTTCTTCAGTTTGCGATGTTGTATTATCACTATCGCTCACTTCGTTAGAGACTTCATCATTGCTCACTTCACTGTTGCTTTCGTTCTCATCAGTTGTATTCTCAACATTTTCTTCTTGTGTTCCTTCTGCTGCCACTGCTGGTGCATCCTCTACACTTTTGTGACCGCCACCGAGTGAGCAAGGTTCACGCTTGGAACTGCAGTATTTCACCACGCTTGGCGGGCGTACTACAAGGGTCTGAAATTGGTCAACTGTGTAAAAATATTCGCAAATTGGGTGTCCACATAGAAGTAACTAACTACAGTAATTTCGTTTTAATGAGTACACAAGCATCACATTAAATATTTATGAGGGGATCTTCTTTTTCAATTGTTTCGATAACAATCATTGATAGTTGCCTATAAGTATTTGGCCAATAATGTGCAGTATTAATATTGAGTTGTGTTCATCACTAGACTATATTAATTGATACAAATACATAAAATACATTGCCATATTTATGTGTTACAAAGCTATATTAGAAAAACCTGCAAGTATATTGAAATAGGTAGCATTATTACCTACAAAGCTATACTAGAGAATGTGCCTGCAATGACTTTAACTTATAAAGAAGCAAATGAGTACCATTTGATTATTAAGATCAGCTTTATTCTTCATTAGGTTTTTCCATCATACTTTGCAAGGCTCATTTCAGCGGAAAAGAATCGTTTACTAAGAGAAAATGAGACAAACCGATAATTGTGGACCGGTGAGCGCGTCAAGTACGATCTGAAGAATTTTCGGGCAACACTTTGCGCTAATTCTCACGATCACATAGCGCGATAATAAACTGCAAAAAAAAACCAACTGTATACCTTTGCAGTTCAGCACCTGTCGAATTCCAGTTAAGAGAAAAGGGTGAAGGATTATGGCTATAGGAATTACATAAAATTGCCTACTTGCCGTTGATGTTGTTAAGCAAAAAATACTGCGAAGCGTACACTTAATGTAGTGAAAAACATACATTCTAACAAATATTAACCCACACACGCTTCTCTACAACATAGCCAAACTGTTATCGAGGACATTGAGAGCTGAGAGTTGTTATCACTGCTATTCATGCATAGAACTATTTGTTCAATATATTTCAGGCATCGTTTAACACAGCAACTGAAGAATAGTCGCTGGTTATTTATGTCAGATCATTTGTAATAAGCTTGAACGACAACTGCGATGCGCTGTATTGCTTTCTAGTGCTATGATTTTATGTAAGAATACCTACTGAAATATTTGCACAATTTTTGCTGCATCATTTATTACATATTTCTAAATTATGGCCAAGAAGGATCTATCCGAAGGGAGTTTGTGGCCTTAAAGGGTTTCCGTTATTAACATTATCAGTGACGTTTCGGAAAGAACTACATAAGTCGTAGATTTGTTGTTTCTATTGTTGTTCTATCGTCATTAATAGAAATCTGAGGGAAACAGTAGGCTGGCACTAATGTTTCGTTAATAATGATCGATAAAACGAATCTTTTACTGAAAACATTTTCTTCATTGGATTGGGCTAAGAAATTTCTGATTTCGTAGCCCAGAGAGAGCTGTCACCTTGACGATTTGTGAATCCGATGTTAGCAATCAGGCGCTTTGTGAGATACATGTAAGAAGTGCATTAACTCACACTTTGTTGGCCGATACGCTAAGCTGATTGCCGTTGACATATATACTCCATGTTTTAATAGAGTTTAGCAAGGAGGCGACTACGTCAATTCAGTTGAGATAATTTAACGCGACCAAATTAGTAACATAACAGCGCATGATGGAAGTTATACTATGTACTTAGAGCTTAACTAATTCACCTAGCAATCAGTTAGCTTCATTTGTATCAACCAATTAGAGAAGTTCATGTAATTTAATAGTTTTTTTATCAGCGAAGGATCGAACCAAGGGTGATGACTCTAAAGGTTTACAAGATTACGTAATCCTTAAACATCCTTCATTTTAAATAAATTCTCTCCATGATGTTTACACTGCACGAATAATTAATGACTAATTTAATAGCTTCACAACTTAAACCTAGAAATTAAGATAAAGAACATCAAAGCTTTAAGCCTAAATTGGTATGATACAAATAGTTTATCATTTCATGTTGAAAAGAGCATAGATCAAACCTCAGTTTCATTGATTTCAAAGATAATTTTAGTTGTTTTTTTTTTCAACAAATTTTCCATTTTGAATAGTACATTGCGTTCGTAGATGACTTACATTGATTTAACTTCCACTTCGATACAATTTTTTAAGTTTCCAAGTCCAAAAAGTTCCAGCCGTCGGTCAATCTGTAAAGAAATATAAGCAATATCGAAATTGTAATTTAAGCAAAATTGGATGAAGCAAATTTCAAATTTTGGTGATTACCAAACTTTAAAGTTTGCTTCAAATAGTCCAGTAAAAACATCGCAAGAGTCTACCGTCTTACAAGAATACTCTAACTAAAATTCAGCTATATTATTTCCCTTCTGCGAGAGAGATCAAACTTTTCGAATCCATTGTAGGATTTTGTGCGCTTTGGTTCACCCACCACTAATGTGAAATGCGGCACATTTCAGTTGTTTTAGGGAATAAAAATACCGATGCGTTAATAAACGAAATTGCAGCACACATGAAATTGACCAACCGTCTGGAAACTAATAAAGCTTTTGTGATGTGGAAACTCAGTTATTTGGTCTACATTGTTATGGAAGTATTATGGTATTTATCAAAAAATAGGGGTTTAGTGGTGACACGATGAATCAATTGTTCAGACAAGAAGGCGCACGGTGAAAATCGCTCAATGGTGCAATTTGTTTAATCATACCTGTTCTTTGACTTTATTCCTGAGTGTTGAACTTAGAGGGATAAGCAAAGTTTTCGCTCTAATCTTCGCCACAGCGCACTCTGAAACAAATATGTTATCTTATTCATTTGTATCAGCATCTCAAATTGTTTGTTTTCGGTGGTCTTTTCTTTCACGTTATAATAAGGTGAGGAACTAGTCGAATAAGAGACGTATTCCTTAAACATATCATTATGTTGAAGTATTTGTACATCCTTCATGCCGAAAACAGAAATAAGTGTGGCTGTAACGAGTAAGTTTCGTTGAAGGCTGAAATCAGGGAAGGTGTTGGTTGCTCTTCTCTAGAGATGTCTACAAAGGACAGCCTGCAAAAATATAAAAATATAACGAATGAGCTTACCTTTTTTGCCGGCGCAAAAAGGTGGTGGCACAGGGTGTGGCTTATGAGGTGGTGGCTTATGAGGTGGTGGCTTATGATATAGATGAACGATAATGATAAACTTACAAGGAAGAGAAGTGAAAGCCGACCCATTTTGTGTGATAGCTGTTCACAAGTGAACGCTGTACGACAAGCACTACATAGCTTTCGCTTTAATACTCGAAGAGACGTGCATACAACACCATTCACTAAAATCAAATAATAGATGCAAACATTCGAATATTATAGCCAAAACAATAGCAACGATTATTTAAATACAATAGTTTATGTTGAATATTCAAAAGAGGCAATTTTTTAGTGTAAAGTTGAATTAAAAGAATTCAATGCTTAATTGAATGCACCGGAAACACTTATTCAATCGAGGCAGAACGATTAATCATCTTCTTCGAATTTCTACCAATAACGATTAAAGATTAACGATTATTGCAATATTATATGAATCAATTGATTTTGAAAGAATTTTTATTTAACCGATAATTATGTCAATTTTCAGTTTTATGTAAAAGTACGTCAGTAAAAAATTTCAAAATTGCACCGATATGAATTCCATTACATGCTAATCGCGGCCGCCTATTTTTCTGCATATTTTTTTTCATTTTTTAGAGTTAATATATTGTATCAAAACACTCATTTCCCATTGCTAGGAAATTTAAATAAAAGTATTTTCGAATTGAATTTCACAGCAGCAGTTTTCCAGTATCAATTTCAGTAAGCCTTTTTCTGGATTGATTCAATCAAATTCGAACAAAAGGAACGACTTACTCGTCCATAATTGATTTGATTTAAATCAAGTTATATATACATATATATA
>QEWY01004152.1:510679-594172 GCA_006503575.1 Baylisascaris schroederi | reverse complement strand
GAAAATCAAGTTTTAATATAAAAGACTGCCGTATCATTTAAAGACGCTGGCTAGAATTATCCTGTACATCTTTCATCTGAACGAAAATTATTAAAATCGCTCAAATTTTAAAACTACCTTTTCCTTTCTCCTAATGTCAAGCTAGAAGAAACAGCGGATGAGATAGGAAGAGGGAAACGGGGAGAGCGAGGGTGGTGCAAAGCGCGAAAGACGAGGTGGGAACTCTGCTTTGGTCTGCTTTGTTGAATTTCTCTAGAAACGGTACATCAAATACATTCCACATCCATCGATTCTCGATCACATAATGAAACGAATCGTCATCAATACTTTAGAAATATTTCATCATCCATTTTGAAGATTTTTCGATGTTTTTTTTCTTTTCTTAACAAATTTCGATGAATACGCATTGTTACAACCTTTTTCTCTGAACACTTAAGTGTGCATATGCCCATTAATTTTGAATTCATAAAAACGCTGTGACAAGATAAGAATATTTGAATGTCATATGTACCAATAGCTAAGAATCCAACATAAATTTGTGCTTCAGATACGCCACCATTCTCTCGTTTATTGGCGAAAACATGGATGAAGGAACGATGGCAATAATGGTTCTCGGAAGTAAATTCATTCTTCTCATAACTAACCGAAATTATTCTCTTGAAACCGAAATTGGGTAGGAACCAAATGTACTTCATAAATGCCGGTCGATACAAAAGGCATTCCACAGAAGCGAAAAAAAAAACAAACATTATTAAAGGCCATATTTCGGTCAGCAAAAATGGAAGCAAAACGTTGTCTTCCGCAAAGATATCTTGTCGTTCAACTAGTTCAGTAGCATTGCATATTTCTATCCGAACGAAACCACACAAACAGGAAAAGATAATCAACTGAGATGCATATATTGGAGAGTAGGTCGAGAGTGTCACAGTCGAATGACGAATTCATAAGATCGTAGCAGAGTGAAGCCCTGAAAGATCCTCTGAAAAAGTGGACGAAACAATGAAATTTTTTTTTTAAAAATTAGGGAAAACGAGGCTGAATTCATCATTGGTGATAGGTAACTTGCAGCATTCGATTAAACTACTTTATCATTGTGAAATCTCTAAATCCGCATTACAACGACGCAAACTTTCGCCCCTTCATACTTATTTCCCCATCGATAGCGAACTGTGGCCGCCAGGTTGTCCCTTTAGCCTGTTACCTCATAAAACTACATCCGCCATTCGACTCAACCAGCAGCTTCGTCGTATCTGGATGAAGCGTCCATCCGAGAAGGTCACCCACTTCTCTCGATGCACAGAAAGACTCTGATGCCCAGAAATTTCGCCTGTTTTTATTTCTGCGAATATTCTAATCGTTCAAGCGAACAACAGCTCTACACTTACTGAAGCGATACAATACACTCAAAATGCGACGTAACTAAGAAAGTGTTAACGAGTGATCTGTTGTGATTAAATGAGTTTTGTGATCGCATTGATCGTGGCGATCTTCATTCGTATAAAAATGTTGCATGCTCACACTTGTTTAATCTTGATTTGGTACCTCCGGCGCGTGGATTGTAACCTCCTCGTGCCTTTGGGGCCGTAACCGAAACTATAGGTAGGTTGTGGTATTGGTTGCTACTCAGTGTGTGTGTGTTTCGCTACTTATTCTGTGTGACTCTTTTACTCGTAGTAAACGATTTTTATTTGCTACGACTTCAGTTTAAGTGTGCATTGGCTCCGACTGCATCAACATTTCATGCTGATAAGTAGTAAGCATTTCGATGATGATGTGTTTAGGTAGAAAAATTGAGAACTTAGTATCTCGTGATGGGTATGATAGTTAAGGCGTCCTCCAAACCTCTAAAGATTATCATCTCCTCGAAAAAGTTCCCAATAGATAATCTCTATTTTTGTGATCGTTTCTTCTTGAGTCTATCTGTAGTCCTCCACTCCTACTATTTTTCTTCAACGTTCCTTGAGATTCCGTACGAACTTCTTACAGAAGAGCAATATTATGACATAAATTTTACAAAAAATGGTCGATAATAGTGAACGCTTTCATCGAACTATTTTCATTAGTTGAAACACTTTAGACCGACAATGTTGGTAATTTAAAGTTTGGACGAGGGAGAAATGCTGCTTGAGTCTTAGAGAGACTGGAATATAAGCAGCTTCTCTTCTATCGGAAATGTCATATGTAAGAGAAACCAATACCCGCTCTGCCCTGTTCCCTCCTATCCCCTTTCCCATCTTCGCGAAATGGATCCAGACGGATGGCGTTTCACTTACCACTTCCAATCTTCGTGATTGAGCCACAAACGAGGGCTAATTTTGCTTTTTGTTATTTGGCAGAGAAAATTTTGTTGGTTCTTTTTCATCTCAGCTAGCAAAAAGCGCAGTATCGCTGTTTGAAATCAGGGCTGTTATGACCATATTATTGCTAAGCGAGTGAATAGTTTATTGATGGTGTAGTGATTATTGTTTTGTTTTGCAGTTCCCGTATTGGTAATCTTCACAATCTTCTCTTGTCTAATTCACAAGAATCGGTTTATTCACTCGATGGATCGAGTGGATACGAAAGTCAACGATCTACAGAAGTTCTTGAGTGAGAACGAATCTGCTGTAGCGTTACCCAATGCAACTTCTGTGCAACGTCATTTGGTAGGCGCTGGCCTGCAGGGTATTACCATCCTTAAATAATCGATGCAAGGGGGGGGGGGGGGGGGGGGGGGGGGGGAGGGATGGAGCAGAAGGCATAGTCTTAGGAAAACGAAGAGCTCTTGAGGATATCAGTGCTTTTTTGGGTGGCTGAATGGCTTTATCTTCTTGTCTGCATGCAAATAATTATTGCTATGGTTGCAATGCTCATTTATGAAGGCATGGTTGGTAGAGGGGAGAGGGCGAGTCTCGAGCCCGCAGAACACTGTTGACTTCGCGTAACAAATTTCAATAATTGTAAAAAGTTCTACAAAAAGCCTTCAATGGAACTCAAATAGCAACAGTTGAGGGAAGAAAGTTTAATGTATCGCATAATGTCAGCGTTACGCAATATGGAAGTGATCTTTGAATATGACGCCAAAATGACCGTATTCTGTAAATTACCTTTAAATCGTTATAATAGATCTCAAGATTAAAATATTTGAGCAGAGAGATAGAAATGGCCATTGAAATGTTTAACAGACAAATTTGTTGAAATGTGTTTCTTTGTAAAGAGTATCAACGATAGGATTTATTGAATATTTTTGTGCTGAATATTGCAAAGAGCAAATGAAGTGACAAAGAATAGAAAAAACACAATGGAATAATTTTTTCACTTGTCACCTCTCAAACGGTACGAAACTTCATCGCTTAAGACTTATTTTCTTCCGGTCCACCATCATTCTCTTCTTCGGTTTGCGTTGTTGTATTATTACTATCGCTCACTTCATTAGAGATTTCTTCATCATTGTTCACTTCACCTTCATCCGTGTTGGTTTCATTCTCATCAGGTGTATTCACAGTTCCATCAAGTTCTTCATTTGTAGATGTACCCTCTTCATCTTTCAAGTCGTCACTGACAAAGGAAGGTTCACGCTTGTGGCTGCAGTATTTCACTACTTTTGGCCGACGTATTACATAGAACTGAAATTTGTCATCTGTAGAAAAAATATTCTCAAATTGGATATCCACATAGAGGAAATTACCTACAATAACTCCTTTTGAATGAGTATTTGGGCAATCATGTGCGGTATAAAAAATTGAATTGCACTCATCATTGGACTATATTCGTGGACGCAAATGCATAAAATGCATTCCTGCATTTACGTATTACAAAGCAAGTATCTATGCAAAGCAAACCTGCAAGTATATTGAAATACTACTATAGGTAGCATTATCACCTACAAATCTTTACTAGAGAATGTGCATGCAATGACTTTAACTTATAAAGAAACAAATGAGTACCATTTGATTCCTCAATAGCTTTATTCTTCATTGGGATTTTCCATCATATTTTGAAAGGCTCATTTCAGCTGGAAAAGAATCGTTTACTACTAAGAGAAATTGAGACAAACCGATAATTGTTTAGAGC
Source organism: Baylisascaris schroederi (assembly GCA_006503575.1). Classification (NCBI taxonomy): domain Eukaryota; kingdom Metazoa; phylum Nematoda; class Chromadorea; order Rhabditida; family Ascarididae; genus Baylisascaris; species Baylisascaris schroederi. Next base: position 590,119 of record QEWY01004152.1, on the reverse strand, counting down.
TGAGTGCGTCAAGTACGATCTGAAGAACTTTCGGGCAACACTTTGAGCGGATTTTCACAACGGCAAAGCGCGATAATAAACTGCAAAAAGTTTTCATCCATTGTATACCTTTGCAGTTCAGCACCTGTCGAATTCCAGTTAAGAGAAAGGGGTGAAGGATTATGGCTATAAAAATTGCATAAAATTGCCTACTTGAATGCTGTTAAGCACAAAATGCTGCGAGGCGTAGACTTTTTATGTGGTTTGAAACATACATTGTAACAGATATTAGCCTATACATGCTTCCCGACAACATAGCCATGTTGTTATTGAGTACGGTGATAGTCGGTAATCACTGCTATTCATGCATAGAATGTTTGTTCAATATATTCCAGGCATCGTTTTATTACAGCAACTGAAGAATAGTCGCTTGTTATTTATGTCAGATCATTTGTAATAAGCTTGAACGACAACTGCGATGCGCTGTATTGCTTTCTAGTGCTATGATTTTATGCAAGAATACCTACTGAAATATTTGAACAATTTTTGCTGCATCATTTATTACATATTTCTTAATTATGGCCAAGAAGGATCTATCTGAAAGGAGTTTATGGCCTTAAAGGGTTTCCGTTATTAACACTATCAATGAATTTTCAGAAAGAACTACATAAGTCATAGATCTGTTGTTTCTATTGTTGTTCTATCGTTATTAATAGAAATTTGAAGGAAACAATAAGGTGGCACTAATGTCTTTCGTCAGTAATGATCGATAAAACGAATCTTTTACTGAAAATATTTTCTTCATTGGATTGGGCTAAGAAATTTCTGATTTCGTAGCCCAGAGAGAGCTGTCACCTTGACGATTTGTGAATCCGATGTTAGCAATCAGGCGCTTTGTGAGATACATGTAAGAAGTGCATTAACTCACATTTTGTTGGCCGATACATTAAGCTGATTGCCGTTGACATATATACTCCATGTTTTAATAGTTTAGCAAGGATGCGACTACGGCATTTCAGTTGAGATAATTTAATGCGACCAAATTAGTAACATTGCAGCGTATGATGGAAGTTATACTATGTACTTAGAGCTTAACTAATTCACCTAGTAATCAGTTAGCTTCGTTGACATCAACCATTTAGAGAAGTTCATGAACTTTTACGGTTTTTTTTATCAGCGAAAGATGGAACCTAGCGTGATAAACCTAAAGGTTTACAATCCTTGAACATAATCCTTAAACATCCTTCACATTAAATAAATCGTCTCCACAGTGCCTGCACTCCATAGCCAGTAAATTCGTGAACAAAACCCCTCTATTCCTCTCATTTTGTGAAACTTGAAAGGTAATATATTTTTTTCCATTCGCGTCAGAGTATGAGTGAAAAAGAATAGTTAATCATTGATGCAATAGCATTACAACTCAAAAGCAGAAATTGAAATAGAAAGCATAGCGCCAATAAGCTTAAATTTGTATGAACTAGTTTAGCATTTCATCTTGAAAAAAGGAAAGATCGAATTCTTCAGTTTCATCGATTTCAAAGATTTTAGTTGTTTGTTTTTTAACACAATTTCCGTTATTAAGAACATATTGCACTAGTTGATAACTTACATATATTTAATTTCCACTTGAACATGTTTCTTTAACTTTCCAAGTCCAAAAAGTTCCAGTCGTTTGTCAATCTAAAAAGAAATATAAACAATATCGAAATTGTAATTTAAACGACATCAGATGAAGTAAACCTTGAATTTTGAAATATTCATTGACCTTCAATAATCTAGTGGTAACAACACAAGCTTCTACCATCTTATAAGAATACTTTAATTGAAAATGAGTTATATTACTTCCATTTTTGAGAGAGAGATTAGATTTGTCGAATCCATTGTAGCATTTTGTATGCTTTGGTTCACCCACCACTAATGTGAAATGCGGCACATTTCAGTTGTTTTGGGCAAAAGCAAACACCGACGTGTTAATAAACGAAATTGCAGCACACATGAAATTGACCAACCGTCTGGAAACTAATAAAGATTTTGTGATGTGGAAACTCAGTTATTTGGTTTACATTGTTATGGAAGTATTATGGTATTTATCAAAAAATAGGGGTTTAGTGGTGATACGATGAATCAATTGTTCAGACAAGTAGGAACACGGTGCAAACCGCCCAAAGGTTCAATTGATGTATTCATACCTGTATTTTGATCTTTTTCTTGAGGATTGAACTCGGAGGAAAATGCAAGGATTTTGCCCTAACCTTCGCCACAGCGCACTCTGAAACCAATATGTTATGTTATTCATTCGTATCAACGTTTCAAATTGTTCGTCTACAGCAGTCTTTTCTTTCAGGTCACAACAAGCTGCGCATCTAGTTGAAAAAGAGACGTATTTCTTAAGCAATTGTTTGTACATTTTTTGTGCCGAAAACAGAAATGAGTGTGACTGCAACGAAAATTTTTCTCTGAATGCTGAAATCGGGAAAGCACTAGGCTGCCCCTATAGAAGTTTAATAATACAGGAAATGAGCTTGCCTTTTTTGCCGGGGCAATGAGGTGGCTTATGGGGTGGCGGTTTATGTGGCGGTTTATGTGGCGGTTTATGGTCTGGTGGTGGCTTATGGTCTGGTGGGGGCTTATGATCTGGTGGTGGCTTATGGTCTGGTGGTGGTTTATGGTCTGGTGGGGGCTTATGATCTGGTGGTGGTGGCTTATGGTCCGGTGGTGGCCAATGGGGTGGTGGCTTATGGTCCGGTGGTGGCCAATGGGGTGGTGGCTTGTGGTCCGGTGGTGGCCAATGGGGTGGTGGTTTATGGGGTGGTGGCTTATGGCACGGTGGCTTGTGGTCTGGTGGTGGCTTATGGCATGGTGGATGAGGCTTCCAGCAATGACAAGCTTTGCAGTAACAATCCTTCAGGTGGTAATCGTGTTGCAAATGCCATGAAGCAACCAGTTGAAGCGCCACGAGAACCTTTAATTGAATACGAGGTAGTTTGTTATAGATTGCTATGCATATTATGCTCTGAATAGTCAGAACGCTCAACGAATTGAGGAACAGTATGGAATCTCTCAATGAGATCAATTCTTATCTTTTCTGGAATAAAAATCGAAAAAACTCTCTTCTTAAAAATTTTCTTTGCAGTCTTATTTCACTTTTTATTCAGTCTTGCAAATTTGTTTTTAAAAAATGTTTATTGCAACGTCGGGTCTGTATATATATATGTGAGTCTGTCCGTTTTTAGTGATTTTAGATCGAGAAACACGAAACAAATTTCATCACTAGCCCCGTTCACGCTAAAAAACGAGCGGAGAAACACCTCAAATGAACAGCAGCGATATAAACTGCGTCCACAGTTCAGTAGGTGTGCTGAACTGTAAGAGTCATCCGTATAGGATTCGCTGTTTTTTAGACTGGACTTGCAAAATGCAAATTCGACAANAACATACACAAACGGAATTATTTTACTAGATGGTTTAGTTAAAAGTTGAGATGCTTTTACTCTGAATTCATAGGAAGTTCTAATGTTTCTTGCTTCCGACAACGCTTAGCAAAAATTCCTCTCCACTAGACCTATTACGCACGAAATATATGAGTTGTTTTGTTAAGCATATAATTAAAACCTTTTGACCTTTATGAAAGACCACTCTAAAATGTTATGACCATAGATGAACGTTGTAGTGACCGCTAAGTTGAAATCATCATACAGGCAGACAAGACATACATACTTGAGCATATAAACATGAAGTTAGTAGAGTGCTCTTTGCATATGCAAATTTGCGAACAAACAATCTTTAATAACCTCGCAGCGGTGGAGTGGGTATTTAGATTTATAGATGAACGATAATGATAAACTTACAAGGAAGAGAAGTGAAAGCCGACCCATTTTGTGAGATAGCTGTTCACAAGTGAACGCTGTACGACAAGCACTACATAGCTTTCGCTTTAATACTCGAAGAGACGTGCATACAACACCATTCACTAAAATCAAATAATAGATGCAAACATTCGAATATTATAGCCAAAACAATAGCAACGATTATTTAAATACAATAGTTTATGTTGAATATTCAAAAAAGCCAATTTTTTAGTGCAAAGTTGAATTAAAAGAATTCAATGTTGAATTGGATGCACCGGAAATATCTGTTCTATTGAGGCAGAATGATTAATCATCTTCTTCGAATTTCCACCAATAACGATTGAAGATCAACGATTATTGCAATGTTATATGAATAAATTGGTTCTGCAAGAATATTTATTTGACTGATAATTATTTCAATTTTTATTTTAATTTCACATCGCATAGATAAAAAATTTCAACATTGCATCGATACGAATTCGATTAAATGTCAATCGTGTTCGTTTATTTTTCTATATACTCTTTTTTCATTTTTTAGAGATATTATACTATATCAAAGTATTCCTCCTCCTATTGCTCGAACATTTAACTAAAATTATTTTGAATTGAATCTCACGGAGCAGTTGTCCAATGTTTTCTAAATTGGTCCAATGCAATTTGAGCAAACGGAACGGGCCTATTTGTCCATAATTGCTTTGACTTACGTAAAGAAAATCAAGTTTTGGCATAAACGACTGTTGTGTTATTTAACGACGCTGGTTAGAATCATCCTGTACATCTCCCATCTAAACGAAAATTGTTGAAATCGCTTAAATTTTAAAACTGCTTTCTCCTCTCTCCTAAAGCCAAGCTTTAGAAGATAGGAGGAAGTAGTTGGATGACTGCTCACTCTTTTGGGTGTCGTAACGACATTGCTAGTCTCTGTGCATCTACTTGCACTCATGATGTCCACTTGCATATTGCCGTATATCGAAGCGAACGGATGCATACAGGATTCACCACACATCCGATTGAAGTAATTCTTGTTCTTGCAACCATTTTGTTATGGCAGTTGTTTAGCTTGAATTTGTGCAGCAAATTCAACGTGAGGGGGAGGGCAATGTATGTTGAATCTGCAGATTAGGAAATTGCGTTGTTAGCTTATTAAGGGATCATATTTAGTCAAGGCTGACTTTTAATTTCTCTGATGGCATTTAGACAGTAGGTGACTGTCCAAGTTTAAATAATAAGTGACTTTCTGTTGTCCCATACTTTTATTTTGCGGACCTTTTTCCGATATTATTTCAAGATGCACATGTATATTTTTCATTGTTGTAGTAATTAGTGCTTCAATATTTATATATTCTGCAATTTTTACTTAGAGATAGTGGCAATAATTAGAAATAATATAATACTAGAATGGAAATTCGATGAACCGAAAATGCTCAAATAGTGATTGAATATATCAGACTTGTCTTCGTTAGAATAAATGTTTGTTACGTGTTTCGAGTTTTAGCAGTGTTAGAACACTGAGGCATATCTTGCAATATACAACTGTTCTCAACAATTACTTGTTAACAAGCGTATATAAGTGAACGAGTGAAGATTAGACAGGAGACTTATTTCGATTGGCTCGACAATGAATTGATATTTCTTGGAAATTCTCCGAGTCGACTAGTATATAAGTCATATTTCAGCAATGCATAACTAATTTCCGTATTTCAGGTTCTATATTGATCTGTCATGGTTGTTTAATAACTGTATTGGACTCGTATTGTTCCTTATTGAAAGAATCGTAAGCTGCGTAGAAGGGCAATATGATAGTATTTCTTTTGTAAAAAATGGTCGACATAGGTGTTTCGTCGCCGTCCAGTAGTTTCATTGAACTTTTTTCGCTAGTGGAAGCTTTTTGTATCGATATTGTTGGTAGTTCAAAATTTGGTCGAAAGAGAAATGCTTCTTTAGCCGTAAGAGACTGGGATATAAGAAGCTCCTCTCCTATCGTGAAGGCGATTTATCAGAGAAACCAACACCCGCTCTGCCTCATTCCCCTCCCCTCCCTCTCCCCACAATTTACGGGATGAAAGGAGACCAATGGCCCTTTAGCTTCCGCTTCCCATCTTTGTAACTAAGCCACAACCAAAGGATGATGTTCATTTGTGTTATTTGGCAGAGAAAATTTTGTTGGTTCTTTTTCATCTCAGCTAGCAAAAAGCGCAGTATTGCTCTTCGAAATCAGGGCTGTTATGACCATATTATTGATAAGCGAGTGAATAGTTTATTGATGGTGTAGTGATTATTGTTTTGTTTTGCAGTTCCCGTATTGGTAATCTTCACAATCTTCTCTTGTCTAATTCACAAGAATCGGTTTATTCACTCGATGGATCGAGTGGATACGAAAGTCAACGATCTACAGAAGTTCTTGAGTGAGAACGAATCTGCTGTAGCGTTACCCAATGCAACTTCTGTGCAACGTCATTTGGTAGGCGCTGGCCTGCAGGGTATTACCATCCTTAAATAATCGATGCAATCGTTTTTGCTGCTATCGGGGTTTCAAATAGAGCTCAACAAGAACTTCCTGTCGTCATTTCTGCCAGTCGCTCTTTTCCAGCTATCTTAGAATGTTCTGAGATACTTTCGAAAAGGAAGTGTTCACCGGTTCTCCGATTTTGCTGATGTTGGTAATGACTTAGAATTGCTGTGTATGTATATATGGACGAACATAAACAGGAAAAATCCTTTAATTTTATTGCTAGTCTTAAAAATATTAGCGTAAGGTTGTTGAATGAAGAGATGTTGATAGTAGAGTGGAGCATCAATGGGTGGCTTATTTGCTATTTTTTTACTTTCTTAAAGCTTTCCTGCTTACACGCTGCCTCTTCGAGTGTTGTTCTCGCATAATGAATCCAGGTTTTACATATATCATAATACAAATTGTTCAGAAACTGTTGGTTTATGAAATATTTACGATAGAAAAAGTTTCTCTTAGTAAACCGTTGGATCCCATATTGCCTTGTTGTGCAATTTATAGGATTATTTCGGCCGTTTTAATTATTTTTTAATATTTCTTGATGCATAAATGAGGAAGTATTTTTTGCTGGCGATGCATAGGAATGATTCCCAGTGAGCTTTATACTAATATACCAATTCATGTCCTTCAAATAGTTAATGTTATTTCATAGTGTTTGAACATTTATTTTCTGAACCACCTACCACCTAAGTATACTATTGCTTCCTGGATAGGGGGTTAGGAGAGGGGGGGGGGGTAGGGGTGGGGACGGGGAATGGAGCTGAAGAAATAGTCTTAGGAAAACGAAGAGCTCTTGAGGATATCAGTGCTTTTTTGGGTGGCTGAATGGCTTTATCTTCTTGTCTGCATGCAAATAATTATTGCTATGGTTGCAATGCTCATTTATGAAGGCATGGTTGGTAGAGGGGAGAGGGCGAGTCTCGAGCCCGCAGAACACTGTTGACTTCGCGTAACAAATTTCAATAATTGTAAAAAGTTCTACAAAAAGCCTTCAATGGAACTCAAATCGCAACAGTTGAGGGAAGAAAGTTTAATGTATCGCATAATGTCAGCGTTACGCAATATGAAAGTGATCTTTGAATATGACGCCAAAATGACCGTATTCTGTAAATTACCTTTGAATCGTTATAATAGATCTCAAGATTAAAATATTTGAGTAGACAGATAGAAATGGTCGTTGAAATGTTTAACAGACAAATTTGTTGAAATGTGTTTCTTTGTAAAACTTAAATTATGAGTATCAACGATAGGATTGATTCAATTTTTGTAATGAATATCACAAAGAGTGAATGATGTGATAAAGGGTACTTCAATTGACATTTATTTCAACTGACGTCTCTCAAGCGAAACGAAAATTAATGAAATTTTTCATACAATTATCTCAGAATTTTTACGCTTGATTGCTTGTGGCGTTATTCGGTATATTGCCGTCAATCGGTTCTTCAGTTTGCGTTGTTGTGTTATCATTGTCGCTCACTTCGTTTGAGACTTCTTGATCATTGTTCACTTCGCCTTCATCCGTGTTGCCTTCATTCTCATTGGATATGAATTTGTTCACAGCTCTCGCAAGTTTCTCTTCTTGTATAGCTTCTGCTGCTTCTGCTGCAGATGTATCCTCCCCACTTATGAATTCGTCACTGACTGAACAAGATTCACGCTTGTGGCTGCAGTATTTCACCACGCTTGGCGGACGTACTACATAGCCCTGAAATTGGTTATCTCGATGAAAATAATCCGAAATTGGGTATCTACATAGAAGTAACTAACTACAGTAATTTCGCTTTAATGAGTACACAAGCATCACATTAAATATTTATGAGGGGATCTTCTTTTTCAATTGTTTCGATAACAATCATTGATAGTTGCCTATAAGTATTTGGCCAATAATGTGCAGTATTAATATTGAGTTGTGTTCATCACTAGACTATATTAATTGATACAAATACATAAAATACATTGCCATATTTATGTGTTACAAAGCTATATTAGAAAAACCTGCAAGTATATTGAAATACTGCTATAGGTAGCATTATTACCTACAAAGCTATACTAGAGAATGTGCCTGCAATGACTTTAACTTATAAAGAAGCAAATGAGTACCATTTGATTATTAAGATCAGCTTTATTCTTCATTAGGTTTTTCCATCATACTTTGCAAGGCTCATTTCAGCGGAAAAGAATCGTTTACTAAGAGAAAATGAGACAAACCGATAATTCTGGACCGCTGAGTGCGTCAAGTACGATCTGAAGAATTTTCGGGCAACACTTTGTGCTAATTTTCACGATCACATAGCGCAATATTAAACTGAAAAAAAAAAAATTNTTCCCATTTAGAATAACATATTGGGTTAGTTGATAACTCACATTGTCTTGATTTCCACTTCGATACCATTCTTAAACTTTCCAAGTCCAAAAAGTTTCAGCCGTCTCTCAATCTGGAGTGAAATATAAACAACATCGAAATTGCAATTTAAAAAACCTCAGAAGAAGCAAATTTCGATTTTGAAACAATCATTGATCTTTGAATAATCCAACAATAAGGACGCAAACCTCTACCATCTTACAAAAATACTCTAATTGAAAATGAATTACATTATTCCCATTTTTTGAGAGAGAGATTAAACTTGTCGAATCCATTGTGGGATTTTGTGTGCTTTGGTTTACCCACCACTAATGTGAAATGCGGCACATTTCAGTTGTTTTAGGGAATAAAAATACCGATGCGTTAATAAACGAAATAGCTACAAACATGAAAGTAAACAGCTGTCTGGAAACTAATAAAGCTTTTGTGATGTGGAAATTCAGTTATTTAGTTTATATTGATACAGAAGTATTGTGGTATTTATCAAAAAATGGGGTTTTAGTGGTGATACGATGAATCAATTGTTCAGACAAGTAGGAGCACGGTGCAAACCGCTCAAAGGTTCAATTGATGTATTCATACCTGTTCTTTGACTTTATTCTTGAGTGTTGGATTCAGAGGAATAAGCAAATTTTTCGCCCTAATTTTCGCCACAGCGCACTCTGAAACCAATATGTTATCTTATTAATTTGTATCAGCATTTCAAATTGTTTGTCTTTAGTGGTCTTTCCCCTCAGTTACAACGAGCTGGGGAACTAGTTGAAGAAGAGACGTATTTCTTAAGCATATCATTATGTTGAAGTGTTTGTACATCCTTCATGCCGAAAGCAGAAATAAGTGTGGCTGTAACGAGTAAGTTTCGTTGAAGACTGAAATCAGGAAAGCAGTAGCTTGCCCCTAACCACAGATGTTTACAGAGGGGAGGCCTTAATAGTGTAATAATACAAGAAATGAGCTTGCCTTTTTTGCCGGGGCAAAGTGGTGGTGGGTTATGGGGTGGTGGCTTATGGGGTGGTGGCTTATGGGGTGGTGGCTTATGGCATGGTGGCTTATGGGGTGGTGGCTTATGGCATGGTGGCTTATGGGGTGGTGGCTTATGGCATGGTGGCTTATGGGGTGGTGGCTTATNCATTGCAAATATTGCAATGCAAAAAATATCTCTTTTCTTTGCAGAAATAAGTATAGTGCTCCCTATTCGAATAACGAGTAATAGCTTGTGTGAGAACAAGTTTTATCTTTTCTGATCCTAACGATAAACGGGTCTTGATCGTGATTTTCTTTTTGATGTCTTGATCTTTTTATAATCTTTTGATCTTAAACTGATTCCTGTCAACTTTCGGAGTGACGTTTACCTAGAAGTATGCGTTGGCTTCAATCATGTGGCTAATGTTTAGCAACGTAAACGTTCGACAATATTAAGAATTTCATCGACGTTTTCTTAACCTCTTTCTAGAAAAAAATTCACCTTTGGTTTGGCGACTATCCAGAATTTGTAGAAAAAAAAAACAGCGCGAACTTTTTAGCAAAAATTTCCACTTTTATAAATACAACGAGGACTAGCAAAATTCATTTTATTATTTATGAGATATGAATTTTTAGCAAGGAAACTTTATTCATAAAAGAACAAAGAAGACTCCAATAAAGCAGTGGAATAAAAGAAGAAACGAATATATTATAAAGCTTTACTTAGGTCATAGTATTGTATTTCGTATTTTATGCCTGTATACTTAGGTCATAGTATTGACGATAACAATATATATATATATATATATATATATATATATATATATATATATATTTGCCTCTGTCCGTTTTTAGTGGTTTTAAATCGAGAAACACGAACTTAAAGTCAGGAAATTTAAGTTGATATAACCTACACCGCACGGTTTTTGCCTCATACGGTTTCTTCTGTCAATCCATAAACGTGGGGGCTCGGCTATGATATCTGAGAGTGCTAAGGTTTATTCATCATTAGCCCCGTTCAGGCTGCTAAACAAGAGGAGAAACACCTCAAATGAACTGCAGCTATATAAACTTTTGCAACCGCATTTCAGTAGATGTGACCATCTGTAAGAATGTTCCATAAAAGATTCGCTGTTATTTAGATTAGACTTGTGTAAAATGTTGGAAAAAAAATAACAATGTTTTATTGCCTTTATCTTCCTCTAGCTCCTCCTAGATTAGACATATCAACTTGAATTATTGGCATCCTATAGCATAATTTATGATTAGCGAGTTTCAAATTTACAATTTTATGTCTCTCGAGATGAAACCACCTTGTGAACAAAGTGCACAAACATTCATAATGTACCAATACAAAGAAATTAATAAAGCATGCAAAAATTTTTTTGTGAGGATTTATGCGAGCAATCCGAATATTTAAATTAGAAAGAAATTCGATGTGCACAATCTGTATCAAAGGATATCAAACCCGATTTTGTTCCGAGCGATCAACTATCATGTGACTTTTGGAAAAAAAAATGCGCTTGTTCAATTCGATTGATATAAATTAATTTTATTCAACATTAAACTGGTATAATTTAAATTCTCTGTCCTTTATTAAAAGCAATTCTAAAATGTTATGACCATAGATGACCTACAGGCAGGACACACATACTTGAGCATATAAACATGAAGTTAGTAGAGTGTTCTTTGCATATGCAAATTTGCGAACAAACAGTCTTTAATAACCTCGCAGCCGTGGAGTGAACGATAACGATTAACTTACAATGAACGATAACGATTAACTTACAATGAAGAGAAGTGAAAGCCGACCCATTTTGTTTGATAACCGTTCACAAACTAACGATGTGCAACAAACACTACATAGCTTCCTCTTTAATACTCGAAAAGAAATGCATACAACATTATTCACTAAAATAAATTGCAGACGCCCACGTTTGCATGTTATAGCTAAAACAATAGCAAGAATTATGTAAATGAAACAGTTTATGTGGAATATTTGAAAGAGGCAATGCTTAAGTGCAAAATCGAATTAAAAGAATTCAGTGTTGTATTGAATGCACCGGAAATATCTATGCTATTGAAGCAGATTGATTAATCATCTTTTTCGTATTTCCACCAATAACGATTGAAAATTAACGATTATTACAATATTATATGAATCAAATAATTTTGAAAGAATATTTATTTGACCGATAATTATATCAATTTTTAATTCAATTCTATTATTACATCGATATGAATTCGATTAAATGTCAATCGTGATTGTTTATTTTTTGCATAACTTTTTTCATTTTTTTAGAGCTACTATATTATATTAAAATATTCCTTTTCCCATTGCTCGAAAATTTAACTAAAATTATTTTCGAATTATATTTCGCAGTAGCAGCTGTTCAATATTAGTTTCAGTAAGCCGTTTTCTAAATTGGTCCAATGCAATTTGAGCAAACGGAGCGAGCCTATTCGTTCATATTTGTAAAGAAGGTTGAGTTTTGGCATAAACGACCGCCGTGTTATTTAACGACGCTGGTTAGAATCATCCTGTACATCTCCCATCTAAACGAAAATTGTTGAAATCGCTTAAATTTTAAAACTGCTTTCTCCTCTCTCCTAAAGCCAAGCTTTAGAAGATAGGAGGAAGTAGTTGGATGACTGCTCACTCTTTTGGGTGTCGTAACGACATTGCTAGTCTCTGTGCATCTACTTGCACTCATGATGCCCACTTGCATATTGCCGTATATCGAAGCGAACGGATGCACACAGGATTCACCACACATCCGATTGAAGTACTTTTTATCCTTGCAACCATTTGTTATGGCTGTTATTCAGCTTGAGTTTGTGCAGCAAATTCAACATGAAGGGGAAGGGAATGTATGTTGAATCTGCGGATTAGGAAATTGCGTTGTTAGCTTATTAAGGGATCATATTTAGTCAAGGTTGACTTTTAATTTCTCTAATGGCATTTAGACAGTAGGTGACTGTATAAGTTTAAATAATAAGTGACTTTCTGTTTTCCCATACTTTTATTTTGCGGACCTTTTTTCGATATTATTTCAAGATGCACATGTATATTTTTCATTGTTGTAGTAATTAGTGCTTCAATATTTATATATTCTGCAATTTTTACTTAGAGATAGTGGCAATAATTAGAAATAATATAATACTCGAATGGAAATTCGATGAACCGAAAATGCTCAAATAGTGATTGAATATATCAGACTTGTCTTCGTTAGAATAAATGTTTGTTACGTGTTTCGAGTTTTAGCAGTGTTAGAACACTGAGGCATATCTTGCAATATACAACTGTTCTCAACAATTACTTGTTAACAAGCGTATATAAGTGAACAAGTGAAGATTAGACAGAAGACATTTCGATTGACTCGACAATGAATTGATATTGCTTGGAAATTCTCCGAATCGACTAGTATATAAGTCATATTTCAGCAATACATAACTAATTTCTGTATTTCAGGTTCTATATTGATCTGTCATGGTTGTTTAGTACCTGTATTGGACTCGTTTTGTTCCTTATTGAAATAGGCGTTATATTCTTTATGAAATTTAATGCCGTTAATTACGAATTGGCTGCTTGCCTAACAACGGCAATGCTTCGTTGGAGTGTTCTTTTAGTGGTTACTGCATCGAATTGGAATAACAATTCATGTATGATGAAGAAAAGAAATTAATATTCAATGATTTGCAGTAATCCTTTATAAACGTTTATTATCAGTGAAGTGAGATTGTTTAATCAATTTCTTATAATTTTACATTAGAAATAAATATTTATGAAGGTCCACTACTCTATTTACTCAAAAATCAGTACCTGCAAATGACGTCATTCGCAATAAAGGCTGCAACGAAGTTCGCAAGGCTAGCAGTTAAGCTGACTGCAGGTTTTTCATTGCAAAGCATAATAGCTATCAATTCAGGGAATTCAATCATACGCTGCATTAAGACACCGAAACCTTTGCGATTATATCATAGAATCGCTTGGTCAATCGTTGAGAAGAGATTGTTTTTTGAGTGTTTTGAAGGGTTAGTCGTGGAAATGCTTATTTTTATCTGTCGGATATCGCTATTGATAAGTTTATAGCATAAATTTGTTGAAAACGATAACCTAGATCATCAAAGAGTGGTAAAAGTGTTTTCTCATCCATCAATGAGATCTTCATTAGAAATGCTTAGTACAAGCTAAATGTGATAGATGAAAATTTAGAAACTGCAATTAACGGAAACATTATCAATTAATTAACCTATAAATTTTCACTACCGTAGTAATATTTCTATATTTATGTGCACTTGGAGTATATATATATACTCCAAATGTAATTCTTTATGCATCATAAACTATTCCACAAAAAGCGCATATTGTGCCATACAGTACAAATCACTTCTTGAGCTACATTTACCTATTAACGTTGAAACTTCCACAATTCCACTTGCAAAAAAAAAAAAAAAAAAAAAAAAAAAAAAAAACAGATATCACGCCAATTTGATTATTTTTTTCACTTGTAGCTTACATTTAGTGAGTAATCTCATAATGAAATAAAGATTTAAGATAGTTGAAAAATTATAATTCCTCAAGAAATAAAATCAATATTCAAATATATGATATTATAGATAAAATATGAAATGTAAATAACGCTGAAATATATTTCCTATTCCATTATTCTTTTATATCGCAATATTGCGTCATTATTTTATTTTCATTTCAGTAAGCAATCTATGATATTTTTGCTTATTGCGCTCTCTCATATTTACGATTGTATAATCTCTGTTGGTTATGAATCAAGCTGGTATAACGTTTATCGAGTAAAGATCCATCATGTGGTAGCTGTAGTACAACATAGTGGCGATGTGATTCGAGCAATGCAATTTGTGCAATGCAATTCATAATGCAATTTGTGCAATGCAATTCATATGAAAATCCACTCCAATAGATGAGAAATGCAATGCAAAACAAATCTCTTGATTGCATATGATTATTGATGCTCAATTATGCTGAAATATTGCATCACTTTTTGTCATTTACGGTAATTTTATTATCAAATAGTTGCGATCATAATAGTCGATTCTTATAAACCATCTATGAAATCGTCAGCGATCGGGCAAGGTTCACTCCTTGAGCTGCAGTATTTCCACACCATCGGCGGAGGTATTACATAGGCCTGAAATTGATTGTCTGTATGGAAATAATCTGAAATAGGGAGGTATCTACATACAAGTGACTAGCCACATGTTGATTCCCCTTCGATGAGAACATGAGTAGCACATTAAATATATAAGAGGGGATCTTCACTTTTCAATTGTTTCGATAATAATTACCGATATTGCCTATAGCTTATTTGGCCAATAATGTGCAGTATTAATATTGAGTTAAAATTGAGACAAACCGTTAATTCTGGAGCGTTGAGTGCGTCAAGTACGATCTGAAGAATTTTTGGGCAACACTTTACCCTAAACCTCACGATGACATAGCGCAATAAGAAACTGCAAAAAAATAAAAATCATCACCAATTCTCTACCGTTTAGGTATTACATACTTCATGTAAATCATAACGCACGAATCATTTAAATGCTAACCACATACTGTATGAAAATCCAATCGCTGATATAGGTTGTGGACTAACGATTTGTGAATTCGATTTAAGCAATCAGGATGCTTTGTGAAACATACGTAAGAAGCGCATCAGTTTACATTTTGTTAGGAAATATAGCTTAAGCTGATTACTGTTGATATATATGCTCCAACTTTTAGTAGAGTTTAGTAAGAGGGCGACTACCGCAATTCAGCTGAGATAATTTAATATAACGAAATTAGTAACATTGTAGCGCATGATGAAAGTTATAATATGTACCTAGAGATTAACTAATTCACCTAGCAATCAATTAGCTTCATTTATATAAAACAATTAGAGAAGTTCATGAAATTTAATAGTTTTTTTTTATCAGCAAAGGATCGAACCAAGGGTGATAACTCAGAAGGTCTACAAGATTGCATAATCCTTAAATATCCTTCACTGTAAATAAATCGTCTCCACAGCACTTACACTGCATAGCCAATATACACATCAATAATCCCCTCTTGTTTTCTCATTTCGTTAAATTTCAGTGAAAATGTATTTCTTCCATTTGCATCAGAGTATAAATGAAAAGGAACAATTAGTGAATATAGCGTTACAACTTAAACGTAGAAATTAAGATAAAGAGTATGAAGCTTTTAAGCTTAAGCTATTATGATGCAAATGGCTTATTATTTCATGTTGAAAAGAGCATAGATCAAACTTTAGTTTCATCGATTTCGAAGATAATTTTAGTTTTCCTTTTTTTTTTCAAAAAATTTTCAATTTTAAATAATATATTGCGTTAGTAGATGACTTACATTGTTCTAACTTCCACTTCGACATTATTTTTTAACTTTCCAAGTCCAAAAAGTTCCAGTCGTCTATCAATCTATAAAGAAATATAAGCAATATCGGAATTGTAATTTAAACAATCTCAGATGAAGCAAACTTTCGATTTTGAAACAATCATTGACGTTTGAATAATCCAACAATAAGAACGCAAACCTCTACCATCATACAAAAATACTCTAATTGAAATTGAGTTACATTATTTCAATTTTTTTAATAGAGAGATTAAATTTATCAAATCCATTGTAGGATTTTGTGCGCTTTGGTTTACCCACCACTAATGTGAAATGCGGCACATTTCAGTTGTTTTAGGGAATAAAAATACCGATGCGTTAATAAACGAAATTGCAGCACACATGAAATTGACCAACCGTCTGGAAACTAATAAAGCTTTTGTGATGTGGAAACTCAGTTATTTGGTTTACATTGTTATGGAAGTATTATGGTATTTATCAAAAAATAGGGGTTTAGTGGTGATACGATGAATCAATTGTTCAGACAAGTAGGAGCACGGTGCAAACCACTCAAAGGTTCAATTTGTTTAATCATACCTGTTCTTTGACCAGATTCCTGAGTGTTGAACTTAAAGGGATGAGCAAAGTTCGCGCTCTAATCCTTGCCACAGCGCACTCTGAAACCAATATGTCATCTTATTCATTCGTATGAACATTTCAAATTGTTTGTCTTTAGTAGTCTTTTCCTTCAGGTTACAATGAGATGGGGAACTAGTCGAAGAAAAAACGTATTTCTTAAGCATATCATTATGTTGAAGTGTTTGCACATCCTTCATGCCAAAAACAGAAATGAATGTGGCTGTAAAGGAAAAGTTTCGTTGAAGGGCAAAATTAGGAAGGAAGCAGGTCGCCTCTCAATAGAGATGTCTACAGGGGGGAAACCCATTGAAAATGTAAAAATCTAATAAAGGAGCTTACCTTTTTTGCCGGAGCAACTACTAGAGCCAGATGGTGGTTTTGGCGGCCTAGGAGATGGTGATGGCGGCTGATGGTTTGGTGGAGGTCTATGAGGTGGTGGATGGGGATGCGGGTACGGATACGGCGGATAAGGCCAAGGTTTGCAGTGACAATTGTGGATGTGGTTGTGATGTGGCGGATACAGCGAGGCACCCAATTGAAGCGCCACGAGAGCCTTAAATTGAATAGTAGGTAATTTTGTTTATGAATTGAGATGCAAATTATGCTCTGGATAACCAGAAGCTCAAAAAATTAGATTGCCGAGGAAGAATATGGAATCTCTCAGTGGGATCATTTCCTATCGTTTCTGGGAATACTGGGAAAAGTCTCTTCTTAAAAGTTTTTTTTTTTTTGCAATCTTATTTCGCTTGCTATTTCACTTTTGCAAATTTGCTTTGCAATAAAGTTTTATTGCAAAGAGTTATAGTTAGCAAATTTAAGTTGATATAACCTATACGATATGGTTTTTTGCCGTACACGCTTTCTTCTGTCAGTCCATAAAAATCGAAGTTACAGGCATTTGAGAGTGCTTAAGAGGCTATAAAGCAAGAGGAGAAACATCTCAAATAAACTGCAGCGATATAAACTTTTGCATATGCATTTGAGTAGATGTGACCATCTATAAGAATGCTTCATAAAAGATTCGCTGTTTTTAGACTCGACTTGTGTAAGAACGAAATTTTACAAGTAAGAATGATGGAAAAAAAGAAGAGCAATGTTTTAGTGCTTTCAACTTCCTCTACCTCGTTTAGACTTGATCTATCATCTTGAACTTAACATCCTATAGCATAATTTATGATTTGCAAGTTTCAGTTTTACTGTTCCCCGAGATTGCCCTTGCCACATTTTACACCAGTTGATTTCTCATCTCAAACCGTCGACTGACGATGAAAACGAATCTTTTGTCGAATATTTGTAGGGATAATTGATTTAGTGAAGTGCGAAACAAACAGTTTGCATAGTTGGTTTTTCGTTAGTTTGATTTCTTTCTTCATCTATTCACATCTTTCTCATGAGAAAACAACATTGCGTTCAAATATGCGTAACATACACGAACGAAATTATTTTACTAAATGGTTTGGTTAAAAGTTGAGATGCTTTTACTATGAATTCATAGGATGTTCTAATGTTCCTTGCTTTCGACAACGCTTAACAAAAATTTCTCTCCACTAGCTTATCCAATACAGTTTGACTTCTTCCGTTTATACATGAAAAGTTTGCTCAATTTTCGCACTTCATATAAGCAACACAAGGTACCATTATATTTTCATTCCTTAATTCATTAATATTCAAATCCCTATCCATCTTTTTGTTCCGCAAAAAATTCTTCTGCACTTGTTTGTTTATTTATTTCACGATATTCGTCTTTCTAATTTCAACTAAAAGAATTCGATGAGCACAATGTGTCTCAAAGGGTATCAACCTCAATTTTGTTCCGAGCAATCAACTATCATGTGACTTTTGGAAAAAAATATGCGCTTGTTCAATTCGATTGATATAAATTAATTTTATTCAACATTTAACTGGTATAATTTAAATCCTCTGTCCTTTATTAAAAGCCATTCTAAAATATTATAACCATGGATGAACGTTGTTGTGACCGCCCAGCTGAAATCATCATACGGTGTTGCAAGACAGACATACTTGAGCACAAAAACATGAAGTTATTAGAGTGCTCTTTGCGTTGCAAATCTATGAAACAGCTACAAACAATCATTAATAATTTCGCAACCGTAGAGTGAACGATAATGATAAAACTTACAAGGAAAAGAAGTGTAAGGTGACCCATTTTGTTTGATAACCGTTCACAAACTAACGATGTGCAACAAACACTACATAGCTTCTTCTTTAATACTCGAAAAGAAATGCATACAACATTATTCACTAAAATAAATTGCAGACGCCCACGTTTGTATGTTATAGCTAAAACAATAGCAGCAATTATGTAAATGAAACAGTTTATGTGGAATATTTGAAAGAGGCAATGCTTAAGTGCAAAATCGAATTAAAAGAATTCAGTGTTGTATTGAATGCACCGGAAATATCTATGCTATTGAAGCAGATTGATTAATCATCTTTTTCGTATTTCCACCAATAACGATTGAAAATTAACGATTATTACAATATTATATGAATCAAATAATTTTGAAAGAATATTTATTTGACCGATAATTATATCAATTTTTAATTCAATTCTATTATTACATCGATATGAATTCGATTAAATGTCAATCGTGATCGTTTATTTTTCTGTGATTTTTTTTTTTATTTTTTTAGAAATATTGTATAACACTGAAATACTCCTTTTCCTATTGCTCGAAAATTCAATTGTAAAATTACCTTGAATCTTACAATTGAATTTTTCATGCAAAAAAAAAGTTCCCCACTAAATAGGGAACTTTATTTGCATGAAAACAAAAGCGGAAACTACTACGAATCGAAGAATAATATTCGTGAACAGATCAATTCCAAAAAAAAACTATCCTAACAACTTACTTCAATCTGCAAAACTTTTACGCCTGAATGAAATACACTCATATACCACAATTTTCATTTATATCTACATGGCATCCAATATTTTCATTACAAACGCATTTTTTTGTAATTATTTATAATTAACATAAAGGTCGCCCTCCGTGCATTCTGCTGAACTGAATGACTTTCTCTAACTATCCGTCTTCGACTCCCTCTTGTCTTTTGCACCTTTGCAAAAATCAACTTTGCAATACACAGCTATCCATTTCTAACACATATGCAACGTAGAAATCTTCATCTACAGTACCTTATAGGTGCACTAGTGATATGTACACATTACCTATACTTGTCGCTGACGTACCCTCTAACAGATTTTTTTCGAGTGGAGAGATTGTAAAAAAAAAAACAAAACAAAAAAACCGAGTCAAACGTTCTCGTTGAAAGTCAAAGAAATAAGTTATCGCCGATTTCCTTTAAATATTCCATTCAGCGACAACTACTAATGTCAACAATGACCAAGAGGATAATTGCTACAGTACCTAATACAGTAGCATAGCACATACAAATAAGCAAAGTTAAGAACATTAGTCAACTGGTGAACTTCTTTTTGAACCATGTGGGTCGTGGTACTTCCATTTCAATGATTCTTCTCTCACCCACCACCTCGTCTGTGTCATCAACGAACCGTACATGTACCTCTTTGTCTTGTCTTTCACCTTTATATGGATTGTAGTTCATCATTTTCGTCTTTATTTCATTCGTCACTTTGCGTACTTTCTCGTAACATTTCCCTGAAAAAAAAATTTATCGAGCATTTCAAAATTCTGAAAAACTTAAGAAAGTTTTGCAATGGATTCATAGTGTCGCGTTTTGCAATGGATTCGCAATTTCCTAAGTCAATTTTCACTATGTTATTTCTGTTGATTGGAACATCGCCCTATTCATTCAAATTTCTTACTCGCATTGCACCGAGCGCCTAGAACACGCCCTATGTTGATGTGAAGAAAAGAAAACAAAAGGAAATATTAAAAAGAAGGAAAGAAAACAAAAGAAAATAAAAGCATGCCACCACCGCAAATGCTAAATATTGGCAAACGACTGAACGATGATCGGAAATTAAAAGTTCAGGCGTTGGCAACGTTGAATGCGGCACGCCTGATAACTCAATTGCATACAAATAGAATAGAATAAAAACTTATTGCAAAAAAAAGAAAAAAAACAATATGGCATAAAGCCCTGATTGTTTGCTTCCGGTATAATAATTCGTTATGTCACTAATATGTTCACCAATACATTCTCTGATTAATAAATTAATACTTATTATTGCAATTTTTATTCAAATATTGTGCTATAAATTTCTGATCGTATTATCGAACATTCGGCATCATTAAAATGCATCAATCAATATGCAACCAATATAGAACAGATGCATCCACCATATCTATCGAATATAACAATACACTCCCGATATAAATAACTACACGAATGCATCATCCATTACGAATGAGAAAAAAAAATGAAGAGGAAATAACAAACAATACTTACCACATATAGTATGTAGTTCATGATATTCTCCACAATTTTGACATGGCACCAAATTCATTTTCAATGAATAAAGCTTATTATAGGAGAATTTCCTCGTTTGTTTCTTCGCTGAAATATTCGACGAAATATTTGAGAAAGAAATTTCAATAATATCAACAATGATCGAAACTGCGATACTAATATAATGACCTTCAAATCAAAGAATCTAAATCTTAAATCGATAGGAGATCTGTACAGATACATTTTCCCTCTCTTCCACTAGCCTTATTAGTCACTATTGCACGAGCGGAGCGTGGTTCCCGATAATCAACATATAAGAGCAAAAAAAAGTAGTAAAATATGCGGAAAACAATGATAACACGTTGAATTCATATCGAATTGCTCAACGTTGAACATATTAAACCACCAGTATTCACACACCTGCTTCAACCATAGCAATAATAATAGTAATAATAATAAACGTTAAAAATAAAGCCACCTTCTCAAGTTAACCGCTAACAAAATGTAGTGAAAATCACATAATAAGGAAGCCACCAAAAAGCATTTAAGCAATAAAAACACCTCCATAAGTACTACAGTTAGGATGTATAACCTATATCTATGTTACCTACACTGCTTACATCCCTATTATATGTAAATTACCGACACCTGACAGATTCAACTGAACAGTGCCAAGCGAAAGCAAAAAAAAATAAAGAAAAACAGCCCAAAATTGCAACCGCTATGAGCTAGGTCGAAGGAAAGAGCTAGCTAGTTTTTTTTTTCTTTTTTTTTTCAAACAAAGGCATACGTTTTGATGTGCGAAATTTCGGTACTCCAAGAACGATGCGAAAGTCATTTAAAAGATCGTCGATGCCATAAGATCGATTCGACATATTCGGTGCAATATATGATCCCGATGCAATTGTTGGACACAATCGTGGTGGTATACCCCCATATCGAAATAGCTCGAATAACGTTGATAGTCGACTAAGCCAACAAGGCATCGATATTTCTGAATTATAACATCATATACTCAATTATATATTTCAAAGTTCAGAAATATACATCTACGAGTTGCGAAAGATAACGCCGCTTCCAGTGATATAGTCAAAAACTAAAATAATCTAATACGATAGGCATCTTATGCAACTTCGCCAACTATACCCGCCTCCCTCCAAAGTATTCAAAAAACGACCATCATCAACGAAGATCAAGCAGTGGAAAAAGGAAGAGGGAATCTCTCTCTCCAAAATCACAAATTAGCTTAGAATTTGAATGACCATAAGATATGAAAAGTTTAAAACACCTCTTACCGGTTGTCTACTCATTTAATCGAAGCTTGGATTGAGCAGCTTAAAAATGCAATTATTTGTCCTGTACGTTTTGTTCTAGAGATATGACGGTTCGGATTGTTGACCCCCTAATTCCGATGTTTAAATTCAATCCCATAATGCCTCATAATATTCTCACTGCAAAACCTAACGCTTATCAAGCCAGCACAAAGATTAATTCTTTGCAACTTCATATACACATTACAATGACGAAAATATTTGCAAAGCATCTTCGTATCTCGAAGCGTAGGATCCAGGTGAATGGGTTTGTCGTCTACAGTCTATACAACCTCCTATTCTCTAACATCGTTCCGATTTAACGACATCAAAAGGCGCCATAAAATTTCCAAGAGAATCTTCAGCGGTCTTTCAGGAAAGCCCTACTATTATATTATGCCCTGATAAGCCTCCATCAATGAGACATACCTTAATATTATTTCAGTTCATTGCATTTTGCTAACGACAACAGATCTGCGTAACGCTTGCTCAAACTTAGCTGAACGTTTCAGTTTCATCGTCGACATAACGAAGCATAAATCAAATGCAACTAAATACGTGAATCGCAAGACAATCTAAACAACTATAAAAGGAACTGAAAGAAATGAAATTAAAAACAGGAAAGGAATTGAACAAATAGGATAGAGTGAGACTTGTGTAGCATAAATAATTTCGAAACTAATGGAATATGCGAAAATGGAAATAAAGCCATTTAGAGGAGAACGCTGATCCATTGCGATCAGTAAAATAATGAGAACGACGACTATAGACTAACCCAACATTTAGAAATTACTTTTTTATGCATCCGTATTGCACCTTTACCCGGTATCGTTGGAAATATGCATATGATGCCCAAATACTCATAAATTTGCATAAAGTTTGGAAAGGCGCTCAAATGATTCCACTTTGTGCATCGACATTAGAGGACCGACTTATTGTTGTGAAGGGAAGAGCCCTCCATCTTTATTGAATATCCCCTTATCATCCCGGTCATTCTCTTGCCTTTCAGGTGGACTGACTAAGGAAATACAACGTGTATTCTAGAGATATGACGGTTCGGATTGTTGACCCCCTAATTCCGATGTTTAAATTCAATCCCATAATGCCTCATAATATTCTCACTGCAAAACCTAACGCTTATCAAGCCAGCACAAAGATTAATTCTTTGCAACTTCATATACACATTACAATGACGAAAATATTTGCAAAGCATCTTCGTATCTCGAAGCGTAGGATCCAGGTGAATGGGTTTGTCGTCTACAGTCTATACAACCTCCTATTCTCTAACATCGTTCCGATTTAACGACATCAAAAGGCGCCATAAAATTTCCAAGAGAATCTTCAGCCGATCTTTCAGGAAAACCCCCACTAATAAGCGCTTTATTATGCTCTGATAAGCCTCCATCAATTAGACATACCTTGATATTATTTCAGTTCATTGCATTTTGCTAACGACAACAGATCTGCGTAACGCTTGCTCAAACTTAGCTGAACGTTTCAGTTTCATCGTCGACATAACGAAGCATAAATCAAATGCAACTAAATACGTGAATCGCAAGACAATCTAAACAACTATAAAAGGAACTGAAAGAAATGAAATTAAAAACAGGAAAGGAATTGAACAAATAGGATAGAGTGAGACTTGTGTAGCATAAATAATTTCGAAACTAATGGAATATGCGAAAATGGAAATAAAGCCATTTAGAGGAGAACGCTGATCCATTGCGATCAGTAAAATAATGAGAACGACGACTATAGACTAACCCAACATTTAGAAATTACTTTTTTATGCATCCGTATTGCACCTTTACCCGGTATCGTTGGAAATATGCATATGATGCCCAAATACTCATAAATTTGCATAAAGTTTGGAAAGGCGCTCAAATGATTCCACTTTGTGCATCGACATTAGAGGACCGACTTATTGTTGTGAAGGGAAGAGCCCTCCATCTTTATTGAATATCCCCTTATCATCCCGGTCATTCTCTTGCCTTTCAGGTGGACTGACTAAGGAAATACAACGTGTATCATTGCATCAATGTTTGTAGTGTAAAAATTGTTATGTCAATAGTGGCAAACGGTGATGACAAGTGAAGACTAGTATAGGAGCTGCAAAAATTTGGTTAAAAAAAAAAATCAACCAAAACTAGACCAATTCAGAAAACATGCAACCCATTTATACATTTAAATATTCGCCGATCCTCTCGAAGTTCACCAGCCACTGCGAAAGATCAACCAAGAGATCATCCATCGTACGATAGATAACGCTAAATTTCATTCTCTAATTTCAACCGCTATCAGCATGAAATTGAGGGAGAGACAGATGAAAAGACAAACAAATAGACTGATTTACACTTGCACATGCTATAATACTTTCCACAACGCATAGAGAAAGATAATGTAAGAAAACAGAAAACAGAACAATCGACATTCGCGACAAGCTTCCATTCAGCTGAAATTATATCTGAGTTCAGAAAAAATTTTTCCTAGGATTTAACCATGAACGTTATACAATCATTCAATCACATTCCCTAAGTTGGCTACTGTTCATCAACTACCCCGAAGCCCCTCATCTCTTGCTCATTCACCAATTTCGTTGAACACACCAACTTTCATTGACAACCAAGCAGATCACACCATTCCCTCCTACTTGTGTTTAGAGAAAAAACCCATGCTACCCAACTCAATTCCTTCCCTCCCTATCCAGTTTGTTTCCTATCACTTACCATCCCATAACCTTTTGGCATAATATCAACATCAACTCTATTAAGCCAACTCAACAAAGAAACTAAAACATTTCATAGGCAAATGGACCACCCCTTATTGCCAACCAACTAACCATCTATGGTCTGTCTCAGATGCTGCATATCTTTACCAATCCGTTACTCATCTGTGTAATTGTTTCTCTCGTTCTTGGTCATTACCGACTCGTTTAAAAATAACTGCGTAACAATGTTCGTTTTCAACGATATCGATATATAATGAAGAATTCGGCAATGAAGCATTTATGCGATAAAAACGACAAAACAACAAACATACACGTTTATAAATATGGAGATTAAATCACTCAAAAATCATCGTCATCTTCTTCGGCCATTTCCTTCGCGAATTCCAATTCCTGAATTTAGTAGTTAATCATCACATTACAGTAACAATAAAAACTATAGAAATATCAATAGTAGAAAGAAACATAAATATGAAAGCACTAATAATAAGAATCTTAAATTCAATATTTAAAAAGCCTCTGCTATCACAACAAAAAAATATCTGCATCATATTTTATGGCGGTTCTCCCTCCATTTGCTCGCATCTAATAACAAAACTCCAAGGTACGACAACTATACACTAAAGTGCCAAATCAAGATGTATTCCACAATAATAATAGGGTAGAGAAGAACAGATATCACTGAGGTCAATGCATGCATTGACATGCAAAATGAAGTCGCAGTGCGATCGTTCATCACAACACTACATAATGAAACAAATGCAAAAAAAAAACAAAAAAAAAATCTTGCAGTCAAATAAACCATAGAGTTGTATTGCGATCAATTATGATCATTATTATGATTATTATTATAATCAAATGTCAAAAAACCCTTGCAAATTTATAAAACGGATCACAATGGTACTTAACTGTATTATGACATAATCGGTTATAAAACAACATTACGATGGCAAACATTCAAAACAATTTCCTATATGGTTATTTCATGCCAATATTATAAAGCAACGATAAAATGAGAAGAAGATTCGCGACAATCGGCATTGAAGTAGAGAGAGAAAAGAATAAATAACGGAAATAACTACCTGCTGCTCTCGTTCTCTTTGCTCTTCTATTGATTCAACGACTCCTTTATGACTATTCGCCGGGTATCGCAACGCTTTCACCGCTTGGTTGTGCAATTCGAGGCAATACCTCAAAATTAACCAATTTCCACGAGCAAAATAATTTTCAGACACCTCTTCGATACTACTAAAAAACCCTATGCAAGCCGTTACATGGATTTATATAGACGGTTACCCTATATGAACGCTAAGCCCTAAATTAAAGAAGTTCAAATGAAGAGAGAAAGAGAACTGATAGAAATATTTTTGAAAAGTAGAATGGAAAAGTTTAAGGATTTGGATCTTGAAGAGTTTGAAATGAAACATTTCTCAACCATACCTTCGGCTTCTTAAAGCTACTGTAACACAGACTCATCTACAAGCAAAATTTCATTAAGTAAAGAGCATATAAATTCGCAGTTACCGTATGCGAGTGTCGAAATGAGTTTGTGGCTCAGTGGTACGATAAATATCTTCGGTCTCTTTTGATTGCATATAACGATCCGATACATCGGTGTCAAAAGTTATCACTGCCTCTATACTACCATCTTTTATTGCCTATAAGAATAATAAATATATTGAGAAGCTATTTTATGCCGCACTATTATCTTCTCCTCTCTGCCTTTATATGCAATTCCTATCATAAAACTATTCATTGTCTAAAAACAATCGAACATATCGTCTTCCCCTCCACCTTATCCTTCATTTCGCTTAAAAAGTGCCCGTTTGTTTGAAGATGGATGATGCTCAAACGAAGAGTTAGTTAATGCAATTAATGTGAGAGTAACTTTACGAATTTGATGGATGCACACCCGTCCAGTATAAAGAAATCACCAATTGCTCAAATCCTTGGTTAGCAAAAAACCTTTCCTTTCTCGAACCTCCTCAATTCCTCGCCACCCCCGATCCCACCCCTCCTCTAATAAATCTCAAGCCGTAATCCGATGTCTTGCGTATCCAAAGACTAATGCCTAGCATCCATATAAAAAGGCTAGCTTAGATGATTCCAAACCATCAAATCGAAACAAATTAGTATCCCCTCTTATAGCACTAAAAAATGGCAAAAGCTGACCTTAGCGACGAGATATTCGGCTTCATGATCGCTTTGGAGTAGCAATTTATTGCAAATATCCTTAATCGAAATACACGAATATGCGGTGCTGATTTGCCGAAGCGCCGTCTTGATAACATTTTGGCGTAACCGTACAATCAACGGTAACGTTTCATCCGGTACGAATACCTTCTCTGCATGCTTCTCCAATACCGCATTGAATTTTAGTAAATCGCCCAAGCGAACCGCTTAAATTCAAAACATTACCTACTTAATAACTTCCATTATTTAAGGCAAAGCCCTAAGTCTCCAATTGTGAGCAACGACTACGCAATGACTCCTCTTTTACATATAGCTCAATGACATATGTTTTCCCTTCCATTTCTTTGCTTCTCATACTGACAAATCCATTTTAACAGTTTTTCGTGTTTGTCACTCCATCAGGACCATGTTCAGTTCTTTAGTAAAGCAACTACGAATATCAACGTTCCACTAGTGCAACACGACGGCAATACAACAGGAACATTACTTTGGAATAGGCAGCATAAGCGACTCTCTACTAAACAAGTGGGGGATATTCTTTATGACATATGAAAGAAATAAGTAGATCCCGATATATGAATATTTAATCCTCAACAAATGAAAGCAATAAACCAATGAACATAACGTTCTATTCACCCACACAGTTTTGCAATACAAAATGATCATCTTTTTCAACAATTACCTTGTGTAAGTTCGAGATAGGGTGCAAGAGTTCGTCTATGTATAGGTACTCGGAATATCGATCGTTCAGGAATCTCTCCTTGAAGAAGGCTGATCACAACCACCCATTTTTGCACCTTAAAAACTCATTTATTACTTCAATTACATACAAATAAGCTTTATTACATGACCACTGATCTGTTATGGATCGATTATTTCGCACCAGAACTGAACCACTTATAACAAAAATGAATATGGTTTCATAAAACAGTAAACCATCGTGATCTCTAACTCAAAAATAATAACAACAAATAAAAGTAAAAAATATGATGGCAAACATGAGTGGAATATTTCCAACAAATAAAACAATTATAGAACGCTATGAATTGGAGATATCCCTTGTGGTGTACGCAGCCAATAAAGAAAACAATCAATGAATCAATCAAAAGCTTATCCTCAGATTAATCCACAACGTATAATCTTTGCCCATACATTATTCAGTTCATTACGCGATTATTTATCATCAATAATTTTTGCAAAAACAACGAATTAGAATCCGTCCAATAATTCAAAATCTAACCTTCTCCCCATGAAAGAGTAATAAATGCGGATTCGAATGCATCACATAGTTTCTGCCATAAATTATGAAACTATGTCGATTTTTATGAGCGCAAAATACTAACAAAATAAATTTTAACAATTATCGAGAAGTAAAAATCATGCTAAGTGAAAAAATAAACAAATAAATAAAAACGAACATTTTGCTTGAAACCAATCGCCGAATCTTGTGGTGCTTTGCGCATTGCTTGTAGGAAATAACCGGCCGCAGCTGTATAATCCAATTGCATCGCTTTTATCCTACCTTGATAATAAAGAAAGCGAGCCAGATCATTGTTCGATGCGCCCTCCGGAAATGTCACCTTGAAAGGAATGTAAAACTCACTACACACAAAATTCTATTCTCTCTTTCATACATTCCAAATCAAAAAATTGAAAATTGCGGAAATTTTCATATT
The DNA here is from genome assembly GCA_006503575.1 of Baylisascaris schroederi. NCBI lineage: Eukaryota > Metazoa > Nematoda > Chromadorea > Rhabditida > Ascarididae > Baylisascaris > Baylisascaris schroederi. The sequence goes on along the minus strand of QEWY01004152.1, from coordinate 561,150 downwards.
TTTATAAGGCTGGAAATGGCATATTCAAACAATATCCTCGCAGCACAGGATAAACAATGGAAACAATTATAATTCATGAAGTAATTAATATAAACAGAAATCCACCTTGGAAACAAGTTTCGCTGCAGCCTGATAGTGCTTACCAAGCAGATAAACACGTAGCAGGCAAACGATGAGAACAGCTTGTGAATCACTTTGTCGTCTTAGTGTCGCTGTTCGAAGACGTCCATTCAAATATCTTAAAATTCAATATTATTCGTCGAAAAGATCTGAGTTTCAATCAGCTTTCAGATGGGACGGGTATCAATTTTCATATCATCAAAAACTTGAAGATATGAAAAAGATGACGGATTATTGTAAATCTCTGCTATAATTGGTCAACTGAAAGCCCTAAACCACATATAAAACAGCGCTTAAACACTTCCACTTATAAAGCGTTCAACCGTGTTATATTTGCATAAAAATGAATTGCATTCCCATTAAGAAACATTACATGGAATTCCCCCCACGCATTTTGGAAAAAATATTCGCATTATCCGAAATTTAGATCTACTAATGCAAAGAGATTTTGCATTTAAAATGCTGGAATGATCAACATATATAAATTAGCTGCTATAAATGATCAAGTATTCTTTACTCCTCTAAGTACTTTCGATTCCACAAGAAATTTTTACCAATAAACTCTCAGCTTCAAATTTTTCACAACTAATAATTTTCGAGTTATCGAAACAAAAACGGTCAATCACCTATTTAATTCGGAGATGACCATTACAGTACACTATTCTGAAAAATACAAGTATGAATAATATGATCACTAAAATATTATTGAAAATCATTTTGAAACAAAGAAAATAAACGTTAATCGACTTTTTTGGCTGCCATAGGACCATTAAGCACTATAAATTCTTGAGAGAAATTCCCTGAGGAATGAAATAAGTCGGAATTCAGGAAGATAAATTAAGGAAGGCCAACAAGAAATTTCGAAAGAGGAATTCATTTCTGATTCATCGAATAATGAGGCAGACAACTCCTAAGTTCCGCTCCCAACCACACATATATAAGTTTGCAGGTGGGTAGCCTAATTATTCATACAAGTAATATATGGTAATGATGCTTACGCTCTTAGCATATCGAGTTTATGAGTCCTTTCGTAGATAAGCGTCAAATAGAAGAAAGCTTTCGCAGCTATTGCATCTAATGACCGCTTATCGTGATGGTCCAAACGAGCTATCAACGACTCTGCACACTAAAAAAACCATCAAAATGAGCAATACACAACAAACATCAACAGCATTCAGACATGACTCCGCTTCAGACAAGACCTTAAAGAACGACGAAATTGAGTGCCATAAAAAATTGCAATAAAATGTGGGCGAAACATATTTATAAAGCGTCAAATAACAAAAGCATTGACCAAATTTTGTTAGCTGAACCTATGCTGCCTGAAAGTGGTAACTTTTTGATAATTTAATACGTGACCGATGCACCTTTGGGAATGCAGAAAGATAAAATTCGATAGGCGGTTGAAAACATACTAAACGTCACTTTAATTGTGGCACCTGCTAAAAAATATGCTCGGAAGGAACCATTCTTTTGCTCTAGTACCGTAGTTGGTGGGAATAAGCTACAGTATCGAGTTGCCTCTTCACTAAAAGTCAGACTAGGTAAGACCAAACTAATAAATAAAAGGAGGTAAAATAAAGCTCACCTTTTCAGCATAGTTCCAACGTTTCTGATCGACAAGATAGACCAAAACGAGAAGATGGACATATAATTCCACCTCTGGTACTGGTGAAGTCACGCCAGCACCCGCACGCCTTGTTGGTCTCGGCGAACGACCACCTCTGCCACCCACGTCGATCTCCATCTCAAAATGCTATTCTAATATATAAGTTCGAGGATAGATTTCATCATTTCAAATATCTCAGAGCTTTACAAAAACAAGGTGAATCTCGAATGCAGTATTCGTCTAGACTTCCGTAAAAATGAAATGGATTTTATACTCCATTCAAATAAAAATTGAACAAAAGACGTGCTCTATGTCACTAAAGAGATGTACCAACTAAAAGAGATCCATCATTGTACCAAGAAACTCGTGCCAACTCCCATTAAATTTCAGAATAAGAACCATTCGACCCCTCGAATCTAAGATCTTTATAAGTGAAGCTTTAATCCTAATCTGCCCTCAGTTAATGATGACAGATTTTAAACAATAACTAAAAAATAGTAATTCTTAATTAATTAATTAATTAATTAATTAATTAGTTTATTTATTTATTCATTTATTTTGCAAATATTTATAACAATGTGATGCTGACAGCATAAAATTCATACCGGAATTGCAGTGGAAGAGGGTGGAAGAGCTGGTAACCATGCCAACAATTGTTCACGATTTAGAGGCAATGCAACTAGTTGAGTTGTCACCAATTTATGTAGTACATCAGCGTTGATTTGCTTACGTGTCTTCGGTAATAATTGCAACATACGTGCCAATACATGGGTCTCACCTTTCTCCAATTGTGTGCACCACTCTTTTAAATCTGAAAAAATCCAACATCTACTTCATCGATTGCTTATAATTACTTCCCAATGAGGTGATAAGGCAGTGACGAGATGATGCCTATTGATAAATCGATCATATCAGCAATCTTTGATGCTGATTTTTGCATTAGTCATGATAAGATACGTGATATACTTCTATCGGCTAATCAATAAGTCAAATTTTCAGTAGCATTTTCGTGATGGAATTTTTCTCTTCGAAATTTCAACCATCATGAAACGCAATCATTTCGGATAGAATCGGCAAAAACCGCATAGTTGAAGTGAAATAAGTATGCGCACTCCGATAGCCNAGACGTTATAACCATTTTCAAATTTATTTGAAAGTTGAGGAAATAAAAATAAGCCCTACTTCAGTAACCTCCTTTCTCACTAATAAATTGAGAAATTTATAGCCCCTGGGGGTTTATTCAAGTAATACTATAGGATACTGCATCAGTACAAATATGCAAATCTCAGAGTAATAATTACTATTCGATGTAATGATTATCTAGGCGGCACGAACGCATAGGTGATTCATTCGATTCGCCTACGCAGTGATTGAGTGGCTGCTTGAAAGGTAAGTTGGGCCGTATTATGCGCAATGTGCAATTCCAAACTTTCCTGTTTTATGCAGAATTTTATATGAATGTTATTTCAATGTTTTTTCTTGCATTTATTTTTCATATGTCTATATGCAAATATATGTCTGTGTGTCTGTGTCTGTCTGTCCAATGGTTTCGAGCGTGGACCATAGAAATGACGTCATTCAAAATGACTTTATTGATGTTTATAACATTTTTATTTTACAACCATTTATAAAAAAAAGTACAAAAATGAATTCTTTCATTCAGGAAAAATTTAAAATTATTCATGAGTCTTTTCTTTTCGCACTTAAGTATTACATTTGGTTCCATTAACCGGTTTCACAGGTGAAAGGGAGAGAGGTGCTGCAAAAAGCGCATATTGTGCCATACTGACAAGACAACACCCTTGAAACCCCAAAATTTCTTGATTCGAACTTTCTCTTATATAATCGGAAAAAAGAATTTCAAGGCGCAAATGTCCCGTTATCCAGTCTCTAACCTCTAATAGACATTAGAATCCACCATCACGGTGATAAGAGAGTATAGTACGAAAAGAGTGAAACATAGAGGAGAAGGCGCCAATGTCGACTGTAGTTCTATATAATGTATAATTGAAGTGCTTACTACATCTCAAATAACCACGTGACCATTACTATTGCATGTTTATGCCCGCAAAGATTACCCACCAAAAAAAATCCGTTACCCACCAAAAAAAATCCGAAGTGCAAGTGACATAACGGAGACTGTATTAGCGATACCCTCCTAGAGGCCCATTAGGCCGCGTATTGCGCACCGGAATCACCATTCCGGATCAACATCACCGATTTTCATGAGTCCTGAACAAAATCCGGAAATCCCCGGATAGTGGTCACCGGAAATATGCATAGAACTCCTTCATTAATTGGTTCTGATAGTTTGAGATGCATATATCGACTCAACTGGTTCAAATGTTCAAAATTTTTAATGTTGCGCATAGTGCGCACATTCACATGCAATAGTTCGTTGTTTTCTTTTGAAGACAAAGAAACGAGAGAATGAAAAGATAATTGACCAGTAGAGAAACTCTTCTAAAAATAGTATCGAAGTATATCTATAGACGAAAAGAATCAAAGAGAAAGAGAACGTAAAACGAGTGGAAAAGATATAATCAAAAGTTAGAGACACGTTACAGTCGATAGAAACTTCGAGAAGCTAGAGAAAAATACGATTTTGACTGCTACCATAAAACGAGAGAAGTGAAGAAATGGGGCATTTGGCACGATTCCGATTACCGTAAGCACGAAAATTGTTCGCGAAATTTCTCTACGCAATGGTCTCGCATAAAAGCTCTAATCGGTATTGCTTAGGATGAATGACGCGAATGTTTCAACTTTTTTCCTCATTAGAATGGATATTTCGTAATCGTCGTACGGTTTAAATATGGTTGATTGTGGTTTATTTTTTTACCTCGTCGGGTATTTTTAATAAAATACCTACTTCAGTAGGTTATTTTTGCTTATATCTTATAAAGATATCTTACAAATAGTGCGATTAATTCGTTCACAATCCATAAACTTTGGTAAAATTTGCATCGTCTAGAAATGAAAGCTAGTTATTTTTAAACGTTTATTTATGCAAATACCGAGCAATTTACCCGCGCTTATTGGAAAAAAAAATGTTAAAGTAGGAATCGTATTTTAAATTCACCTAAAAATTTTTCTCCACCCAGTAAGTTTCTTTAAGTTTATAGAAGCGTTGAGCATATAGAGCAAAACATGTGCCTAGTTGATATTTGAATAAATGTTACAAGTAGATTTGAACAAATCAAACGGTCTTTCCGAACGATATTTAAACTTAAGAAAATTTTTGAACCTTTTATGAGCTTCGATTAAATACGATCTCGATCGCTATCATAATTCAACTTGAAATGAAGTTTAACACATCTATATACGCTATATGCTAAACCCATTTACGATCCAAAATTGAAGCATCAACTCACTCGTTTTTTGACTTTCATGATTTTAGGTTTTATTTTTCACTCCTCACTTCCCTTCCCATCCCCTCCCGTCCCCTCTCCTTCCTTCCCCACCCCTTCTCTCCCCTCCCCCCTATTCCTTTTCTTTCTATCATCCAATCGATATAGGTGATCGCAATTTTGAGCATCATTGGTGGATCAATAAAATGTGCAATCACTGATGTTCACTCAAAATTTACTCGTTACGCAACGATGAATCACGTTTAATTAATTGTGATAGATGAAGGGTGGAGTGCGTACGTTGGAGGACGTCATTAACGGCGCTCATTGTATGTTTTCGTTGCGTTTTACTCTCTACCTTCGACGCGTTACCTTGAAGTTATTCATCTTTCTTCTGTTTATTGTTTTATGAGTAGATAAGTTTAAATGTTTATGCTTTTGAAATATTACACATAAATTTTCGGTTATACTCTTTGAGTATGTCGCTTAATTGTATTATATGTTTGTGTTTCTTCTAAAATCTAGGATATAAGAATTGATTGTAGTAAAATATCTAATAACGATTCAGCGAATGAAAATTCTGATTTCTAAGAGCCATATTTTGAGCTTGATAACGCTTAGCTCGATGAAATTATCTATGGATTATAGGGTGAAAGAAGTTGTTAAGATGCTAAGATCACCGTTAAGCTTTATCACCGGTTGATTTCGAGTATAAATATGCCGGAAATGATGTCGTAGATTTTTTCGGATCTTTAATCTTGTTTGTGGGGTTGATGCATTAATCTCGCTCTCCCTCCCCCTTTCCTCTCCCCCCTCCCCTCACTACGATTGCAAAGTCCTTGCAAAACTTCCCCAATTGATGTTTCTGAAAATAGGGTGTTGACTTGGCTTGTGCGTTTGAAGTACCAGATTATATCACGGATCATAACAAAGCTTTTTGTATTCGAGATGCTTTTTCGGCGTATAGAACGAACATGCTAATCTATAACCTCGTAATTTCATCGGAACGTATTTACTTACACCTCATCTATGGAGTTAAGAAGTTAAAAATTTTGCGACACTTCATTTTTATCACTATCATGCATCGAAATATCTGATGATAAAGCTTGGCGATAAGTTGCGAAGTTCGAGATTTTTCGAAGTGTTTATCACTGTGGTAGTTTGCCCCGCCATAATAAATACTCGAGTATCACAATTTATTATTAACGAAAAGGTAAACGCGATAGATCATTAGAGATTATTTTGAGGGAGTCAATTAGGAGAGTTGATAAGCTGATATGATAAAATAGGTTGGTAAAATTTTTGCGCACTGATGAAAACTCTTTGTGATGGATAAAATTTACGTTTACATTAGCCTATGTATTTTCTTTTATTGATTTTATTGTTTCAATTATATATGAAATTATTTAAATTTAATCGAAATTTGCATTATTTTTTTGCTTCATTATGAACATTGTTGCATCATTTACGCTTATGTATATACTTTTATTGAATTATATATATATAAAGATGCGTATATTGCAGTATTATGATTTTAATCGAAATTTGCATTATTTTTGCATGCTTCATTATGAAGCATTTAACATTATTGCACAAAAATAGCATCATCGATTAAATATAAATGTAAGGGTTATTATTTTTCAGTAATCACACGCTAGACGAAATGTCTGTGGTGGGTTTCGATTTGGGCAATCTCAATTGCTATATAGCGGTCGCCCGTCAAGGTGGCATCGAGGTGCTCACCAATGACTACTCTGTACATGCTACACCGTAAGTTCTTTGGCTTTATTATTATGGAATTTCTTTAGCAAGTTATGCAAAATTTAGGCTAGTGCTTTATTTCAGTGATAATCGAAATTTTGCTTTGTATAGCGGTGGGTTGTTTAAGAGCGTTGAGTTGTTCAGAAAAGTTGCTTGCCGTTCACAGGTTAATGTATCCTTGTCATTCATTCATCTCAGAAGGTAGTTATGGTCATAGCGTCGTTGAATGAATATAAAAGGGGAATGCGTAGATAGATTTTTGCTTTTCGGCAGTTGCATCCATTAGTTTCTTAAAGTGAATTCAATCACTCTTTGGTTATTCTTTTTTAAGGAATATCATTCTGTTTGATTGACTAATGTAGGCATGATTGAGAAGGTTTATTTTTGCACCATTACGGTAAATTATCGTAATCGTAGAGATACTACGGTGTTAGATGTAGTAGTTTGTATTTAAGTGATATAGATATTAAAATGCTGTAAGTTGTGGTTGAAGTAAACAGTTATATTTCATAGAAGTGATAGGAGTTTGGTTGATTAAAAAAATACATTTGACGGGAATTACAGTGATAAGGAAGTACTTCATATAAGGAATGAAATATAATAAAAAGATTAAACGAAATTGATTTTTCTGAGAGTAAAATATCTGGAATTGTTGGATAACATTGTACACTTTAATGCATTTCGGGGTCGATTAATGGCGTCGATTCTGTTGTTTAGTTGTATATATATACATGTGTATATATGTATATATATATAATATATATATATATATATATGTGCATTTCTATATGTATGTTATAATTGTTCTATTTAACATAATCGTCGGGAATTTAAAAAAGCCCTTGTTGCTATAATATTCGGTTTTTCTAAACAATTTCCTTTGTTTTACGAGTTTAAAGAATATCTTTATTCTGATGCCTCATTGTTTTCATTTTTAAGACAATATTGAACCGTTAAGTATAATGAAATTTATTATAGGAAGAAAACTTCGGTAGGGAATAATTCTTCTCGTTTGATAAGTATTTTAGGTTTAGTAAAAAGTATTTTATAGATCCGCTGAAAGAGAGTTTTTTTCTGTGTTTTCACTTAACCGACGTCATTTTATTGGAAGCTAGGAAACCGGCTTTGGTGCGGCCGTCGATTGCATTGACTTTGCTTTGGAAACGCTGCAATGCAGCCTCACCCATTAACGATATCGATTGCTGGTCTCTCTTAGGGAAAATATCCAATGAGAATTTAGAGTGATGGGACATTCGTTGAGAGCTTATCTCTAAAAAAATTATCACTGGAAAGGAATTGGTTGTCTCCCTTTAAACGTATAGTGATCAACTTTGCACTTTGCTACGTATGATATTGCATTTTTTTTTTTGTTTTCAACTGCAATTTTTAAAAAATCATTCGTGTTTCTCTTTCTTTTTGCCAAGTATATTTTCTATAAAAATTCATTGTCCGGGCAGATATGAAGGATTTAAAAGATTCAAACTGACTTCTAAATTTAGTAATTTATCTCTTTATAAGCTATTTTTCATTAATAAACCTTTAACTTGTTGGATTAATTAGTTCGGGTCACTTTATTATCAGCGAGGAACCAACAAATCGTTTTGTGTTGTAGGCGTGAGGGAAAAGAAGAATGGGTGGATAATTTCCAATTCATATAAGGAATCGAGAGTTGTGATCTATGCAATAGGAGAACTTGTCGGGAAAGTTAATTGGTTGATTATTCACTTCAGATCATGTGTTTCATTCGGTCCAAAGAATCGTACAATGGGAATAGCAGCTCGTCAACAGGTGAACACCAACATCAAGAATACTATCATCAACTTCAAACAGCTCGTTGGCAGGAAATTCAGCGACCCCGTCACCCAAAAGTTCATCCCTTATATTCCGTGTGAAGTGGTGCAACTTCTCGATGACAATATTGGATTGAAGGTTAATCTTCTGCATCAATTTTATAAACGAATTTGTTATGATATGCTGTAATGGGTGATTATAAGAGTAAGGAATATCTTGATGGTAATTATCGCACTAGAGCTGATAGCGTATTTGAATTTTACGGAGTGAATCGAAGAGAATTTTTTTGGAATTCAGAGGCATCGGCGGCAAGATGCTAGATATCAGTATGTGGCAATATCCGTCATTAAATATATGGAAAATCTTAGGAATCTAATGAATGTTGCAGTTACGAAAGGAATTGCATAGCAGTTTCAAGTTTATAGAATCCTACAAAGGTAATTTCAGGTGGACTATTTGGGTGAGAAGAGAACATTCAGTCCCGAGCAAATCGTTGCCATTCTCTTAGTGAAGCTGAGAGATATTACACAAGCTGGTCTTCAGGAATTGAAACGAATCACCGATTGCGTTCTATCGGTTACTCTTTTATTTTGTAAAAAGCTATCAGCTTCATTGTGAGGCTAATTTTTTTTTCTTCGATTTTCCACTGTCTGAAAAAGTAAACCGTAATGTGAGGTTTTTACGGCTGGCGTACTTTCCCGAAAGGCTTTTAAAAAGATGCAGGTATTATTCTCTTATATTTCAAATGGCATTTGAAGTGTACACTATCTTTTCGATTGTTTCGTAATTTTGTTGTTGTTGTTGTTTTTTTTTTTAAAGTTGATATGGTCTGCAAGCAGGAGTTCAGCTGGATAGTTGGGACGCTTCTACGCTTCTCATTTTTCGTCTCGGTCGGTTTACGAAACATCGCGAGACCGATACTTGAAGTAGTGGACAAGTTTTCGTAACATAATTTTCAGTAAAGTTTTACATTTTTTGCAACATTTTTCGAGCATTTTAAATTATTTGTTTGATATAAATCTGTTTTTCGGTGCCATTTTACTTCACGGATACTCAGCGGCGATGTCTACTAGCGGCCGTTGAGATATCAGGCATGAATTGCTTGAGAATCGTCAACGAAACTACTGCGGTTGCTCTTGCTTATGGTGAGAGTCACTTGTTTCCTTTTCTCTTTTTTTTTTTGAAAATTCCCTATTAATTCGAAATTTCTCGAAGTTCAGACTGGCTCGCTGGTATTTGTAAGTAAATAAATATCCATGCGTTATGTGTAGATGAAAAGGATTTTTTTAGCTCTTAATACCGATTTGCGAATAGTTGATGAAATAGAGCAGATTTAATCGATCCATAAAATGTATAGAAGTATCCGGTTATAAAAAGCGTCCCATGAGTCACTGGCATGTATCACCGCTCACATTTTGAGAATATAAGCGCTTTCAGTGGCATATTCAAGGCATCACAACTCTAAGTTACTTATGTTGACACATTTTTCTAAACTTAGAAAACCTTCATTGTATTGCTGAATGTGCATTAATGGCATAGCGCATAGTATCTGATCTCCGCGATCACATGCTCAAGCAAAAAAGAGTCGTTTGGGGGATTTCCCCAAGCGCCGATTGAACATCGACATGCAGAAAATGCCCTAATTTGCAGAAATCCTTCAAAGCTTCAGATACTGAGTGCTCGCATAAGATGCATCTGCGGACGTTTGTTGAGGATTTGCATATGAAAATTCTTTTATTTATTTATTTATTTATTTATTTATAAGTTGCAATGGAATGTTTTCTGTGTTAGGTATCTACAAGCAAGACCTACCGGCCGAAAACGAACCACCGCGTCATGTTGTATTCGTTGATATTGGTCATTCGGCATCGCAGGCAGCTATTGTAGCATACAACAAAGGCAAACTTATGGTTAGCATCTTTTATGATATTGTTAACTAACTTACATTCTCTAAGAAGGAGGTTATCTACGTTTCCTAGTTGGCACTCGAGATCTTTAAAGGAAAAGAAAGGTGCAGTGGAAGAGATTACAGTTGGAATAAGGGGGTGGGGGGAGATGGTTAGCAGTTTAAATTTTTTTCCATTCAGCTGATTTATTTGAATGATGAACTTGAGTATTTGTGCATGGTGGCTTTCAATTTATTAATGTGATGATAGAATTATGAATTTTTTGTTTTTTGGATATAAATATTCGCATGTCTCGATGGAATTTAGCGCTTGAAAAAATTTTATTTGGTACTTTTCAAGCTCCGACTTCATTCGGATAAAACTCGAACTTTAAGATCTCAAAGGGAAATCCAGTGTAAGGAATTTCGAGGATTCTTGTACGGGAGGACTAGCAATTGATGATAGTCATTGAAAGTAAGTATTAGTAAAGAGTAAGCATGTTTTGATGCACTTATTTGTTTGTAGATCGTGGGAGCGACATTTGATCTCGAAGTGGGCGGTCTCGCATTCGATTCCATATTACGCGACCACTTTAGAAAGGTGTTCATGGAAACGTATAAGGTTCATTTGCATTTTACTCAACTCGTACCGGATGCATGCTTCTCTTTGCAATCGTTGATCGATTTTGAAGAGCAAAGAATCGGGAACTGTATTGTGCTTTATATCTTCTTTTATGAATCCAGTTTGCAATTCGAATCACAAAATAAGTGAATACTTTGTAGAAAATATCCGTAAGCGATCCGGGTTAACTAGAGCTTGAAGGTATCATTTGGTAGGTTTGTTGTTTATGGGCTGACTCAAGAAACTAGTTGGTGAAAGAAAACGAATGCGAAAGTATGTATCGTGCTAGCTGCTGTTTCAATCTTCTCCATTTGTTTGCTTAAAATCATGAAATGTGGCTTTTGTAATGTGAATTGATGAGTAATACAATATTTGATGTTTGCGTTAGTGTTGTGTATTTACTCAATCGAACGTTGATGATGTGCTATAAGGTATACATACGATTGCAATAGCAACAAGTGATTATATTCGTGGATGTAAGTTAATACATCCTCAGAGAGGCTGGAAAGGGGGTTAATTATGGAGCTTATTACCGGAATATATGTTACGCTGATATTGTGATTGCATTTCAATTGTTTTTAATTAATTGGTTTTAAAAGGAAAGGAGCAAGAGCATAAATGAGTGCGTTTTATTTTAAATATGCTTTAAGAATAAAGAGCTGGCTTTGTAAAGGTTATTAGCCCTATCGGATGCAGATAGGTGATGGGGGAGTTGGTGGGAAGGAAGGGGAGGAGTTGAAGTGGAGTGGATTTGTAGATGAGCGCATAACCTCTCAGAAGGTCCTATGTATAATGATATTGGTTTTAGGTAGACGCTGCGACAAATCCTCGTGCATGGTTGCGTCTTTTGGATGAATGCGATAAACTTAAGAAGCAGATGTCCGCCAACAGCACCGCCATTCCAATCAACATTGAGTGTTTCATGAATGATAAGGATGTCACTGCTAAAATGAAACGGTAACTATTTACTATCTGTACGCAAATCTCACTCACCATGAGTTGTTCTTCTATATCGTATTACGAATGCGAAATACTTCTTCGTGTAGGTAGTAGTTCGTTTTTAAATATTTGGAACTGAGAGCAACACATAAGGGCAGCTTTTATTTCAGTTTTGCTTATATAAAATAGTAAGTCTTCTTCGTTCGCGAAGTAGTGGGTGAAAAGACAGAAATTTTTTTGAGAGTAAACCGAAGTAGTGGATGATCATTGAGTTGTAAATCATATAAGAAAGGTAATATGAAGTTGGCTTAGTATTGGAATTAGCGTTGCTTTGCTGAACGAATGAATTTATTTAACCTGAAACGCTTATGAAGCTTTTGAAATAGATCGTTGAGTTCTTTTTTTGCTGGGTTTTTTTTTCTTTTTTATTTTAACACCTATTATGGTTTATTTTTCTCGTGGACGGATTAAGTTTGTTTAGTTGCATGCAGATGCATGTTGCGGGTCACAGATGTTAAAATTTTCTAATGCATGTTGCGGGTCACAGATGTTAAAATTTTCTAAGTTGATATTTTTGCTCGGATATTCGGTTTAAAAGTTATTCCAGCTTAAGTTCTTTTTTGTTTCGAGAATATGATAATCCGTTTTCTATATTTGTCTAATTTTTATTATAGTTGCAATTTTTGTTCATTATCGTAACGTTGTTCGCTTGTATTTATTTCTTTTCTTTTGTCATGCTCATATCTTATTGGGATACTTCATCTTCTTGAAAAGTGTACGTAATTTTGCGTCCGTTCTACCGTTCTAAGGGTTCTTGCTTAGATAGTCAATTAGTGGTTAATGTCATATGCTGAAATTGAGGTGGATTGACATTGACATCACAATAGAGGATTGCAGAATTAATAATTGGTACCTTCACTATACTCTTATTGCGTATTTCTCATAATTGAGCTTATCATATGTAATGAATTTTGTTATTTGCATATTTCAGTGCGGATTTTGAAGCACTCGCGCATCCCCTCTTTGAGCGTATTCGTAATCTGTTGAATAATCTGCTGCGTGAATGCGGTATGCAACCGAATCAGGTGGATGAGGTGGAAATAGTGGGTGGATCTTCGCGAATCCCTGCCGTCAAGAAGGTGATCTCCGAGGTATTTGGCAAGGATCCTAAAACTACCATGAATCAGGATGAGGCAGTGGCCAGGGGTAAGATCTTCAATTTGATAGGACATAAATTGTTTTTATGAGACCGTGAAACCTAATTGGTGGAAATAAAAGAAAGTGGGTATTATCAGCTTGTAGCTGAAATGATGGAGATTTAATTAAGAGTGAGAAGCAGTAATCTTTGAGGAGACGATCAAGAGGGAGGGATGATTATGTCTAAAAAGAAGGCGTTCGTTGGCATTTTATTTTCTACTTTTTACAGAAATTTTCGCTTTTTTTGAAACTTTGTAATATAATTTTCATCAACATTTTTGTTGTTTTAATATCGTAAGCAAGTTGTAACGTGTGGGATTGAATAGAATGCATTTCACAGATTAGCATGCAGTTGGTTTCATTGGTAGTTATTGGCTTATGTTTTATTCATATTTGATTCATTAGTCTTTTCTATTTTCTGTTCAAAACTTCCTGCTTATTATTATCTTATTAACTATGACAAACCACATTCTATTCGGAAGTTAAAATTTCCCATTGTAACATTGGATTTGAAAGAATATACGTTATGAAGGTGATTACGCTGAATATTTTCGTAATTTCGTAGTATTTGACCATTTGTTGATAATATTTGAATATTCAGGTGCGGCAATGCAGAGTGCAATTCTTTCGCCGGCGTTTCGAGTACGCGAGTTTGCCGTAAAGGACAGTCAACCGTACAGGATTAAGCTGGCTTGGGGTTCCGTTGGCAACTCTGAAGGGGGGTTAGCCGTATTTTTATTCATTGTAAATGCAAATCGTCTTATAGGGTGTGTATTTCCACTAGTGTATATGTAAGTTAGTCGATGTGATCGGAAAGTATTGAACTTCAGCTTGCAAAGTCTAATGAGAGTATTATAAGCGCCACAAGAGCTCCTCTACGATACTTCAAGTTGGTGGATGCATCAACGTTGGAAAAGTTTGTTTTTTTAAAGTTAGTGATGCTTGAAAATTTCTGAATACAAGTCAGAAGCCTAATCAATGTTATAATTGATTGCTTTTTTTGCCGTTGCTCTCTCTTACTCCCCTCCTCACCTCTCCCCATCGTTGACTACTTGAATCAAAACGTAAGATTATTTAAATTTATTCTAATCATCGATGCTGAGATTAACAGTTCAAGGAGGTTTTATCTTCTGTTCATCGAGGAAGAAATTAGGTTCTAAGTGATAGGGAACAATCGTTTCCGCCCTTACTTGAACATGAAGCTTTGCTTTTGAAGCTGAAAGTATCAAGGTTATGGCCGTCTATTTAATGCATTGGCTTGTGGGGCTCAAGGGTTTTGTGGCCTTTTGTTTTCGTTTAATGGGGACTGAGCGTTTGAAGTGAATGAAATATAGTAAGTGTAAAATATTCATTGCATAACTTTTTAATGGGGTTTTCAGTGGAGTCCTAAAGGAGTCGAAAGAATTTCGTTTTGTGTGCCAGCGTGTTTTTCTGAAGACAAGGGATCGTTTTTCGAGGTTCCTTTGAGGCTTGAATAAAGAATACCCATATTGAGGGCGGAAATTTTATGCTGTGCTGTGAGCACGTGCTTCTGTTTTTTTTTAGTTCTAGTTTGGACTGATAGCCTAATTTTGCGCAGTACACCCTAGTACATATTCCTGTTATTTTTGTACCAGCAAGATAGTTAACTGTGAATGTTATTCTATAAAAATTGCTTATTTTAACTGGTACTGTGTAAGGGAAGGTGACATGAATTTGTGGTGTTGATATTATTTGTTTATATTTTCAGGGAGAACGATGTATTCGTTGAGCGCGATGAATTTCCGTTCTCAAAGATGCTAACTCTGTATCGTCAGGAGCCGTTCCAATTGACCGCATGTTATGCATTCCCCAATCTTATTCCACATCTCAGCCGTGAAATTGGTTTGTCTATTCACTATTGTTTTTGTAATACAATATTGCAATTCCCTTCGATCCGTTTTAGTTATTTCGTTTGCTTTTCTTACGGCAAAATATCTGATGGAAGGTTTGAGGGAGAGGTGTCTTATTTAAGTTTTTGTTGGGAGGGACAACAAAGCGAGAGAATGGAGAGATACATATTATAAAAGCGGTTTTCATTCTTGCAACGCTGCAGTTTAGAGTTTGTTTGGTAACGATTGATTGCAAAAAAAGCTCTATTTCGAGCAGCTTTTTTGCCTTCTTTTTAAAAACTTAAACAATTGAACAACTTTTTTTGCTTCGTGTCATTATGAGTCTTTCAGGGACATGGAAAGTGAAGGATGTAAAACCAGGTGCGGATAATGGAGCGCGCAAAGTGAAGGTGAAGGTTCGTGTCAATCCGAATGGAGTATTTTCGGTCTGTTCGGCCACAATGTATGAAACTGTCGAGTGTAAAGAGGAAGAGGTAAGCCCACTTATTCATGTTTTTGCTTGAATAAGTCGAATAAAAAAATCATTTTTTTAGTGGGATGGTGTTTTACTTTTATATTATAAAACTAGTTAGTAGGATGACAGTGCTATTCAGTAAGATTACTTACTGAATAAGTGAATGGTAAATTGGAGGTTTATGGTTGATTCTTAATCAGTTGCAGGTTTGAAGGTAAAGGTAAGACAATGATCTGAATCCAACGTTTGGAGACGGCTGCTTTTTATTGATCTTAGTAGACATAAAGTTTCAGAGGTGTATTTTGGTCGGTAGAGCAACGCTTTGAATTTGAATTTTTGAATTTCGCAGTTTATGGGATAGATATCATTATGTATCATTCCACTAAGTAACTTCTTATGCGTTTATTTTGCTGTTAATGATGAAATATAACCTCGGTTTACGGGATTATTTCTGCAATTTTTTAGAAGGTACCAGAGCCAATGGAGACAGACGAATCGGCAAAGGGTGTGCAGAAGGAGGATAGCAAGGAGGGCGACGATAACGCAAAGGAGAGAGAGGACAAGGCAATGAACGGACCCGTCGAGAATAAGCCTAAAACCAAGACGATTACCATTGATCTGCCTATCGAGGAGTATACACCGTCGGTTGCTAATGTGCCAACTTTGGTGCAACTTGAAGTCAGTTCATGGATTTATTTCACTGCTTTATGGTTTCACTATTTTAGCAGTTCTTCTAATCGCAATTCGTTTATTCGTTTTTTAATGCGTTTGCAGAATTGCATCTTCAGTATCTGTTATATCGAAATCATGTTCATGGGTACGCATGTGCTTGTCGCTCCCAATAGCTTTGTATCGCGGATTGATAAGAGATAAGGTGGATATTCACGTAGAGCAGCCTTCTGTACTATCCTTCACGGTGATCTTTCAACTTCGATAAGAACTAGATGTTTGAAAGTGTTAAAAAAGTTTTTTGTAAATGTTTTACACCAGTCGGATTTTATTACATCCCAGCCGGCTAACGGAAGAGCGAATCTTTTGCGGATAATTTCTATGCATAGTTAAACCATTTTTTAAATGTAAATGTGTTATAATATTTGTGAAGCGTTTATTGAGCATTGTGAATGTGTTTCAGTTGGAAATGCAAGCAGCCGATCGTCGCGAGAAGGAAAAAGCAGATGCTAAAAACGCGGTCGAAGAATACGTTTATTATATGCGCGATAAACTCGCCGAGAGCTATGCCGATTTTATCACCCCAAAGGTTTGCTATTGCTGTTCCCCTCTTTGAGTTACGCTTCCCTTCAGAGATGCTGCTACAAAGAACACCAGTATGCCTGTTTTGCGAGATTAAATCGGGCGTTCTTATCACTAATCATTTGCATTTTTATTTCGAAATTTCCTTTCGCCATTTTTTGAGTGGGTTAGGAAGAATTCATTATGACGTTCGAATAAATGGTTCTCTTGAGCAATTGTTGATTGAATTTTATAAATTCATTTTTAACGTTTTCAAAAGAATGGGAGATATGAATGCCCCTAGAGCAAAGGTGAATTATCCGTTTCTAATTTTTCATAGAATAATGCATAATATCAACAACTTCCAGGATGCAGATCAGTTCCAAAGTATGCTATCAGCGACAGAGGATTGGCTATACGGTGACGGTGAGGATACAGAAAAGAGCATCTACGAAGCGAAGCTTGTTGAGCTTAAGAAGATTGGTGAGCCACTGCAGGAGAGATATCGTGAACACGAGAATCGCAGAGGTGCTTTCGACGATTTCGATCGTGCTATTATTGTGAGTCCATCTTTCTTTTATTCTCTCGGGATGTTGCCCTCAATCCTTTCGCTTTTATTTTGGGATTTTCGCTGTGGAGTTCGGTTAAAATCTCAGTGGTCACAACGGAATTGGATGATGTCTGTTAAATGTCGAAATGTGCTGAGGTTACTGGGTTAGCTGAGCATGCTGTTGGTACAGGTCTGCTAGGCGCACTCATGGAGGGTATATGTTCTATGAAAATGCAGTTATGAGCGTAGTATTGGAAAGGTGTTGTTGAATTGTGTCTTCAATTACAGACGATGTAAGAGGAGTATATACGTCATATAGAAAAGCGAGGTGAATCTGCACTTTGCATTTCTTTCTTCCGATCAACCAGTTTTACAAGTTATCACTAAAAACGTAAAATTTGGGGTGTGGCATCCTAATCTTCCAGTTAGGCGGATCGTCCAAGTAAACTCCAAACAAGTGATCCACATTTCTTTGTGATTCGATCGGTGTGAAATGCGCACGAAATTGGTGATATTTTTTCGATATATAATGGAATAATATCGATCAGACTTCATAAATTTGAGCATTAATGGTGTCCGGGTAGAAGCTGTCCTTTAAAGAAACACATCTTAACCTCGCTGTAGTGCTACGGCGATGTGAATGTAGAAATGCCTAAAAGCGAATCTGTTGCTGATTTATGCGAACGATTTGGTCGGTTAATATGTGTGCACATATTTTTGTTGTCGGCAGTTTGGTTACCGTGATAAGTAGGATTGCTGGAGGGCATTTCTTTTCAATCCCTCTAGCATGTAACTGCGTTAATTGGCGATTGAAATGTAGTGTGATTGCTGCTACTGAAAGAAGCATTTTATAGTATTGGGTAAGTTTTCGAAAGTTTGGAGACGCTTCGTTTATGAATGAAAAATATCTATATGTAATCATTATGCAGAAATGATAGCAAAAGGCATACTTTGATGATAAAAGAATATTTCATGCTTTCGACTTAAAGTATATAAAAATTATTAGAAAATTCTACAATCTGCATTTGAAATCATAAATTTGAATGAAAGCGAATTTGGGAGAATTGCAAGGATGAGCAGTGTGGGTTTACGGAATAAAGAGATAACTGGTGCTTTGAACTTAACTGAAAGATGATGAATTTAGAGAGCTCGGAAGGCATACGATGAATATTCGAAAGGAGCTGAAAAGTATGCGCACATCGAGTCGAAAGATATGGAGAAGGTTTGAATACTTTTTACCCGACGTTACTTTTCGATGATCCTTTTTCCGGGGATAGGGGGGGGGGGGGGGGGGGGGGAAGGGAGGGATAGTCTCTATTTTTGAGGAATTTAAAGATGTGGTAAGGTCATCTTTCAGATGCAAAAAAGTTTATCGTAGCATACGGTCTCATCTCATGCGCTCTGCATCCGAAGTTCATAAATTCGGGGAACTTTTATATCACTAGTTAGTTTATCTTCACTATGTGTGCTCAAAATTTTAATATCATTCCTGGCGCACTGATAAAGTTTGGCGGTGATCTGAACATACTGGATATTGTTCTGTTTTCATCATTCGACCATTTCGCAGCCATTGTTCTTCTTCCTCAGTTTTGAGTAATATGGTTGTGAATATTATGGGAGATGTGTAAAATCATTGATAACTGATATTGATATGGTGATCACTTTTAGGTTATCTCAGCGGTCGAGGAGAAGAAAAAATGGTTAGATGAGCAGCGTGGCCGTCAGGAACGACATCCAAAAACCGACGCACCTGTCATTTTTGTTCATCAGATCATTCAAGAAAAGGAGGTTAGCTATTTGTTAGTTGTGCGCTTTTGCAGAAGCTCAAGTGAACGATTCTGCTGTGTTTAGCATAATCGCTGATGAGGGGAATTGAGAATTCCTCTTGAACTACACGATCAGATGTTTTCGTTTTATGGATGCATCAGCTAAGTATTTAAATCAGGAAAGTGATGTAGCCGCGTAAGAGTTTAAGTACTTCGAAAAGTTTTACCCGCAACGATGTAAGGTGAAGCCGTTTTTCGCTTCTATGGAAAATTTTCCTTAAGCCGTTTTTCGCTTCTGTGGAAAATTTTTTCTTCTTTATGGAAAAAATTTTCTCATCAGGCTTTCTCTAACGAAGTGGTCTTGATAAGAAGGAAAGAGAGGAGTTCATCTGTCATATTGCTTCATCCTTCTGTACGAGAATTCCGAACATCGTAGGGGACGTTTGACGCATTGAAGTATTAATACAATGTTGTTTTTCAGAAGTTCGAGAGTATCGTATTGCCCATCTTGAACAAACCGAAACCAAAGCCGAAAAAGGAGGCAAAGAAGGAATCGAAACCTGCTTCAAAGGGGGAGGATCGGGGTGCAGATGAGGTGAATAGTACAACCGAGAAGACTGGCCCGACGGGTGCTTCGGGAGAGGGTGCGGCGTCTGTCACTCCCAACGAAATGGAGGTGGATTGATTGTCGGTGTTCACTGTGGATTATCTCAATGAATTTAATTGTTTCCGGCACTTATATTGTTTGATGGTTTAAGAATATGAGACCCACTACATATGGGTAATTGCTACAACTATATTCGTTTAATTGTTATTATTTTATTTTTTGCAGAGTTGCGTTGTCTCAATTTTGTCATATGCGTGTGCACCGACTTCTCGCTGTTTTGCCGCATCCCAGCTGTGGTCGTTGAATGCTGTTTTGCTTATCATATTGACGGGGGGCGATGTTTGTCTAATTGTTCCACATATCCACTCTCCACCTTCAATTCTCTTTTTCTATTGCTTCCTTTCAATTCAGCACTATGTTGGGCAGTAGTTGACAAGCATTTCGCCTCACCGCCTACTATTGCTATTCGCGTTGTTCTCTTACGCGATAATCATTTAAACTAAACGTATAGGTGCGCTGTTTATTCGTATATAAATCACTGAGTTGTACGGAGAGCGGTGTTTATGCGCTTCGAATATGCTCAGTGATTTGATGCGATGAGCGCATTGTGTAATTCAGTCGCTGAATAAATTTTTTGCGGCCTCTGTTTAAATACGTTGTTTAGTAGGAGAAGTAATACTATACGATGGAAGCACCAACTGCAGTTTTTAAAGTTTAATCTAAAGGATGAGGGGTGGATTTGACGTTACGCGAGAGTACGTTCTTTGCAAAACAAGAGCACCAAATGTTTACCGACCGCTAAGGGGGGAGGGGGGTGACGCCGGTCGATTGCTGGGGTGAGAGCCGACATATTCTAGTGCGTTAAGCATATGGGTAGGGAAGAATGGTGGTTTCTTCAGGTTAAAAGTGATGATATGGTTTGAGGTTGTAGCGGTATATAGGTTTAGGCTAGTAGCAATGTTAAACCATCGATATAAGGAAATAGATGTATGCAAAAAGCGCCTACAGGAGTTGGAACTTGAACCCCGGTTTCTCCATCTCCAAAAAATTAGTGCTCGTGAGTGATAGGTTGGTATGCAGAATGGAGTGGATGGAGGGTTGGGGGGAATGATGCCATGATTTAAAGAATAAGCGTTATTAATAACAATAGTTTATTGTGTGAAAATGACGATAAAATCAAAAAACGTTCTAAATTCCAAACAATCCAACAGCTATTCAGTGACTTTTAGTGGTGTAAAGCTATCAAATGTTTGGTTTCATTATAATCTCGATTAGATTAAAGCCGTTCCGAGAATTAAGGAGGGTAATATTTATGTGCACATGTTTGTAGGCTCTTCGATTGCTGAGAATATTATTCAAGGATACCTTAAAAGCACTACTGCTGATGCCTTTATCGATGATAAAGATGGCCAATGCAAAAGAAACACAACAATAAAAATAATTTCCTATTGGAATTCGGCAGGATTTATCTCAATATCTGAATTTCCGACCTTCTGAAATACGAATAAAAAATCGATGCTTCCCAAGGAAGCTAAATGAAGTGACGAGCGAATGCCGTTGAAATGCTTTTCAACAAGCAGCTTTAGCTTAGCAAGGATCTGTAGTTCCTATACTTTGCTATTGCTGAACATATGCAAACAAAAAAGAATTTCTGGGAAAATTTAGCGCTGCCGTATGCTCCCTACCTATGGACTCGAGAGGGGGGAAGGGAAGGTGGGAGGGATATGCGGGCACTCGTCACATGAATACGACTACTTGCAGGACTCCTGATCTCTACTGACGCACATAGAGGCTAATAAGTTTGTTTCCCACGTCTCATGGAAGGTTGTTTAGGGGATTTTCAGGTTAACTTGTAGCGATGAGTACAAATTGCTAGAGTACCAAGCAAAAACGATATACAGATGAAGCAGCCTCTGATGTGAAGAGAAACATTCGTTTGAGTGTGTATTAATGTAAGCAATATATGAAACTTATACTCTTCGAGGAATCAATGAATTAAATATCCGAAAGAACGATTTTAGAATTTGCTGTTTGTTGGCGCAAAGTTTAACGCTCAAAAGCATTCTCACCTCAGTGCGGATGACCTCTTAATGAATAGTACTTGAGGGGTTAGAGACCTTCGAATGTCAGTTTTGAAGTCGAGATCATATATGGCATAATATGGGAACCTTTAAAAGCAAATTTCATTAGAAAACTTAGCCTAAAAGTTTGAGCACAACAAAGGACTAGATCAGAGCCAAATAATGTAAGAATTTCGAAATGCATTCGAATTTTTTAAAGAATCGAATATTCCCTGCTAGGGATTCATTGTTTCCCAAGAAACATCTCTAGATGAGTTGATGACGGTTTATATTCAAGCAGGGTTTATATTCCAAAAAAAAAAAAAAAAAAAATTGAGCCTTCTCTCCAACTTGCTTCCATCTAGACATTCAAAATTCTATACCATCATATTTATATGTGCATATTACGAATAAATTGATGATATATGCAAATCAACTATGTCGTACAAGTGAATAGCTATGCAATGTAAATAATATATATTGCAAAGGGCAATAAACAAAAAGAAGCCGAAATTTCTCTATTTCGGCTTTCGTTCGACTATTTGCCGGAAACTATCAACGTCTCCCGATTTTTCCAATCGTAAAAAAACATCTCTTTGAATTATTTTTGAAAAATTTTTACGATGGAATTTTCTATTGATGATGATTTTATTCACACTACGACGTATCTGTGAATTCTTGATATCATAAAATAATTTCGTTATGTGTCGAACCGATTGGTTCATATTCACATTGTGATGCACGTCGACGATAGGGCATCAAAACACGTGCCATCTTCTGAAAAACAACAACATCCTTATTGATGTATTGTTATGAGAATCAAAAATTAAAGAATTGAACTTCAACATTTTATGCCGATGAAAAATGATTTGTAGGAAATAAATGAGAGTATATCTAATGAGAAAATTTTCCATATTTCTTAAATGTGAAGTTGTTAATGCGTTAAATATGAGAAGAATAAAACATTAAAAGGCAATGATTATAGGCAGATACGTCGATGTGGAAATTCAGCTGGCAACTATTGAAGTTTTTTAAATAGAAAAAAATTTTTCGCTATGCATTTTGATTTCTTAGATAAAAAGAAGTTAACGTTAGACTTTATTATAGTTTTAATGAAGTTGAAGTGGTTTTTCACAGCGAAATCGATGAAAAATTTCCAATGAATGTAAAAAGATTTTGCTTTGAAAATATTTAAATATAAAGTTATTTCCGTTCATTGCATAAATATATGCAGAAGTGAACCTTGATGGCACTTATTTTGAATATGATCACTATATATGATCTTCTTACCAAATCACAAAAAGAAATCAATTAAAAATGATACATTGTTTTGGAAGCTTTGAATATATCATCTTCATCATAGACAGCTGTTTATATTATTACGGTAGCAGCTGATTCTCTCCTTCGAATTGGATGCAATCGTCACTAACATATCCGCTCCGAACTGATTGCACTGGCTCCAACGACAGAGAGAAGGCCAAAATAGTAGAAAAAAGGAGAAAGGGGAAGGGAAGGTGGTAAAGGTCACCGGCTACCATCAAACCAAACAGAGGGGAATAGCATAGTGTGATATCTATGATAATGTATGAAAAGATATTTGAGATAAACATGAGTGCTTATATCACATAATTTCGCCACAAATTGACTATGAAATGAAACGCACATACCGCTTTAAATGTATCGCCTTTAGCAGAGAACAATTTGTAGATACCAACAATCGGTATTGCAGAGACGGCTGATAATGCGAATATTAGACCAATAACATTAGCGGCAAATGGATATACATAATCTTGATATTTTAGAGGCTCATAATTGATGAAGCTACTTAATATCGTCCCCTGCAAATATATTCTATTAATAATGTCGATAAACTGTTAAAACAACCTTAGCTGTGCGCTCACTTTTTACAGTCTTTGGACATAACATATGCACTAAAAAATTCTTCAAACTTTCCGAAGGGCTCCTATAAAAATGCGCTGATGACTAAGATTGTTGCCAATGAGGTGAAATGCGTGAGTTTCTACTCAAGAAATGAATTTGAACACTGTGAGCTTATATGCTCATCTGTTATGTTTCATGTTTGTGGGATCGGAATTTCCATAGAAATAAAGTGTGAGAAAAAGTATGAATCCAGAAACTCAGCACTATGACACGTGAAACTGAAGACATCGTTGCATATGCTTGGGAGATGAAGTATTAGCGTTGAGAGCTTGCTTACACCTCAAGTTGAAGCTAGAACCAAAAGAAATTTAAACGCTTACTTATCATTGCTATTGCAAAGACACTTACAAGCAAAAAGAGCGGCGCACCAATCGTCCAACAAACACGCCAATACCATCCTGGCTCAAAGCCGAGCATCTCTTTCAAATCCTTTACAAATTGCTTGATCCCTGTAAGAATATAATGCACTCATGAACTTGCGGTTATCTAGTTTGTTTTGGCGTAAACAAAAATTTTAGATAGGCTTATTGAAAGAAATAATTGTGAAATCGAATTTTTTGGAAATATGCATTAATTAGAATCATAAAAGCAAATTCTTCATCTATCTACATAGAGCTGCTAATGTTATGATTTTTTATATCAACTGTTTATCATGAAATATTAGCTTATCAAATGATAGCAGTTTGATAAGCGTCTATTCGAGCAATGTAGTTGTGATACTATGAGGTATTCGTAATGTGCTGGTCGTAGGCGGAAAAAGTATCACTAAAGCCTAACGTGTTGGGAATATTTGAGAGATCACTGAATTCAATCGCTTCACTCAGTTAAATTTATGGCAATATTGTGCTCTCAAATCTGCATAAATTTTTCAATATGTAAATTCAACAATGCTGAGAATCTAATCACTAACCAAAATTTGTTGCTTTATATTTCTAAAATCATTTAGTTGATGCTATCAAAATATTAAATTTTTAGAGATGAATCAAGCGCTCTAAATAATTCGACAAATTCACTTCCACTCAAAATCACTCACAATCAACAAATTTAGCGCAATAAATAAAAGCAAAAAACTCTAATAAAAAAAACCAATAAATATTTTTCAATTACCATAGAAGAATGAAATGACAATAGTTTCACAAAAAACTGCGATGAGCAAACCCCATGAGGTGCCATAAACAATGAGCCATTCCATTACAAGCATTCCACCCTA
Source organism: Baylisascaris schroederi (assembly GCA_006503575.1). Lineage (NCBI taxonomy): Eukaryota > Metazoa > Nematoda > Chromadorea > Rhabditida > Ascarididae > Baylisascaris > Baylisascaris schroederi. The sequence goes on along the minus strand of QEWY01004152.1, from coordinate 536,187 downwards.
TAAATATTAACTTTACTCTAAAATAAGTCCGAATTTCTTCAAATTATTCATCACATCCTAAGCTTTATGTGAATCGCTTCGTTTTTTTCCTTCAAGTGATCAATAAATATGGATCATCGATTTAGGCAAATGAATAAATAATTATCAAGAAAAATAAGCCTAAAGTAATGGAACTGATTACTCGCAATAATGCCTGCTATATGAACGATTCAAAATGTGAAAAACCTACTATTGAGATGATCATTGAATGATTTGGAATTTTGAAATTCGTGAGGAAATATTTCCATATTTAAAAAAAAATTGGAGGAAAATTTCTTTGCGTTAAATAAATTGAATTTTAGATTTTATTTCGCAATTTTAAGAAGTTTTTTGATGTACTCGACTATATTCCTTCTTTAGAAAAACCGATATTGCTAAGCAGAAGGAAAAGTAAATGGCATATGGAGAAAAGAAATGCAAAGGAATTTATCTCTGAGAGAAATCATCAAAGAACTATTAGAAGTTTTGCTAGAAGTAGATCGATATAACTCAACTGTAAAGAAAATCTCAACAAACAGAAAACAACATGAATATTATAGAAGAAGAAAATTTCCATCTTCAATTTTTTTCTACACGGAGGGAAGTAAAACGATATTAATAACATCGTAGTTATCTGTAGTACTAAAGGTGTAAAATTAGAAGTTATAAACGAACTAAAAAATAGCAATAACCTTTGTGCACATTGATATTCCAACAAACATATAGAAAGTAAAAAGAACGGCGACAAATAACTCTCGACGACGTTTGAGAATAGGAAATTCATCGCTTAGCGCTGTTATAATCGCTTCCGAACCACCAAACTTAAATTTTTCATGTATTATATAAATTTAAAAGAGTGATAATCTTTAGCGATTAAAAATGTTGGAAATTTGGATGAATAAAATCTAACATTTGAAGGATAGAAAGAAAATAAAAAATTAATCATCGGAAAAGAACTTTTTTGATTTAAGGAACAGTTAACGATCACTCGAAAGGATCAACTTAAAAGATTATTAAAACTTACAGAGCTATCTAAGCCAAGAGTAAGCAGCATGAGGAAAAAGATGATTGACCATAACGATGCACCAGGCATTGTCGCAAGTGCTTCCGGATAAACGACAAATACCAAACCTGGACCTTCCTGAAATTCACTTGTTTTTCCTTTGCTTTAAAAGGAAGAGAAGGCCAGATCGCTTGAATAAATCAAAAAAAAAAATCTTTTTTGGAGGGGGGAGGGGGAGGGGATGGTAAGCTCGAATACTAATCAAAAATTTGAATAGAATTAGGCTAACTGATAATCAGGAATCAAGCAAGCTACTTTCTCATAGATTCTTTAAACGTTTAAGTTCACTGTTTCTGTCTAAAACTCTCTTTCTTCCTGTCGCACCTTCTTTCTCTCCTTTTATCCTTCCATTTCTCTCCTTTTCTCTTTTTCTTTTTCTCTTTCTCTTCCTTTCCCTTTCTTTCTTTCTCACGGGGCGCGAAATAGAATGAATGAAGTAACATCAATAGTAGTAATAACAAAGCTTCATATGAAAGTTTTTTTTTAGAAAGTAACGAAGCGGTACCTGTGCAACGTCCTGAATAGGCTTACCACTTTTGCACGACATATAACCGAGCACCTGAAATACTATTCGAAATAAAAAAGTCGCAATGCTAATCGAAATACTTTGAATACAAACTATTCATTGTTTATATACACCGATTAGTCTTTGATTAGCATTTCAATAAACGATTCCACAGAAAGCATTTTAGAGTTTACTACAAATAAACACATCGAAATAAAAAATAATACTCACAGAGAAAATGACGAAACCAGAGAGAAAGCTTGTCGCACAATTGATTGTACTCGTTATAAGAGCATCACTGCAACACATTGATTTCTTTTAAATTTCACTAATATTTGCTAATATGATAGTGAAACTTAAAAAAAACTTAACGATTGTATCCTTTATTTTCTGAACATTATACAAACCTTAACAGGACATAGAAAAGCATATTAGATAACCATTAGCACTGTCCAATCAGTGGAATGTATTCGTATCTCTGCGCTTAAACATCCTGGATAAAACGATATAAATTTTGCGTTTTTTTTTTTCGATATCAATTGGTATTTTCAGGATATGGCCGAAAAGGTTTGCAATTTGAAAGACGAATAATTTACGTCATTTTATTTAGCGCACAAAATTTGAACGGACCATATTTACCTGAGAAAACAATAAAAAATTTTGGTATCTTCTAATGACAATACTTTTTTCTTTCGAATTAAGAAAAATCACTTTGAAACACAATAACAAAAAGCCATTCTATGGTGTACATTATATCTCATCAATTTAGTAACCTAAACTGGATCAGTTCTAAGCACACAGACTAATGCATATATAGGTAATGGATGCCATTATAATGCATTTCTTAGCAAAGCAATTTTGAAAAACCGCATAAAACCTGAGAAAAAAATAATGCAGCATTGAAAAAAAAAAAACTTAATAAGAAAATCAAGCAAAAGATTCATTCGGTTTTAGATTGTAAATTTCACTTTTAAAAAAAAGATCAAATAAATAAAAACAAACAAATAAACATTATTGTGGAATTGATTGTACGATGAATAGGCCATTAGAACACCAAAACCTGGACCCAAAGAGAAGAACACCTGCAAATTGCAATATTAGCTAGCCAGCACTTAGCAAATTTATTAGCTAATTTTATAGATTATTTATAGAAGTTATTGCACGATCTTATTCTGAGTGCTATAAAGAGCAATTGAAGAAAATGACATATGCAAATTTCCAATGAAAATATTTATGATAATTACGAATAATAAAAAGATACTCATATTTAGTCAGATTACAATTAGGAATTTGCGTAGTTTATCGTTGTGAGATTTAAGTTTATTTTACAAAACAATTAAACACATGATTACACTGAAACTTTATAATATCATCATTTCTTAACTCCCTAGAATTTCATTCGCATTCTCGTAATATGAAAGCCTGCTAAAGAAACTAGCGAGCCAGACGATTTGTAATTTTTTTAATGCGCTCAACGAACCGACCGGTTAGAGTAGTGTACAAAAAAAATTAAATATTATATAGGTTGCATCGACCGGTTAGAGCAATGTGCAAAAAAAAAAAAAAAACACCATGTAGGTTGCTCAAGATTAGAAAAAATTCACACCTGCAAATGCGTTTCGGAATGTGGCATTTAGTGATTTGCAAAATAAAATTTAATTACTCGTTTGGTCAATTTGTAGGAGACAGTATAAAGCATAGCAGCATAAGAAATTATATGGAGTGAACGAGTTTCAAATATGTATGAGGCGGCAATATGATGATGATCGATGATTGCAAGCATAAATCAAAGAAAAATACCTGTGTGGCGGCATCTTGCCAAACACTTGGCACAGCAAGCATCTCAATATTTGGTCGTATATAATATTCGATACCTTTTTCAGCGCCCGGTAATGTTATCCCACGTATGAATAGAACACTCAATACAACATATGGGAATACTGCCGTAAACCAAACAACCTGGAAAATGTTGTGATGTTTTTATTTGAAGTAGCGAGAAATTCAAACCTTTTCAATGTTACACTATTAATTTCGTCAAGCTATTAGAGATTTAGATATCCATTTGGTGGATTCATAGAAAGCACTTCGTATTCTCGAACATTTCTTTCTTTTTCCATACCAAATACTCATTATTATAGGATATATATTTGATGAGATTCTTGCAAAAAAAAAGTAAAAGAAAATTGGATTCGTTGTTGTCTCGTTCAATGTATATTTCCAAAATATTACAATATACTTCTACTCAATAAATTCTACCACAAATATTCGAAATGAATTTTAAAAAACTTTGAAAATTTGGGGTAACCTGATATCGAAATACCTATTATGTAAGTAGCACCAACGTTTATAAGATGTTCTAGTACCAATATCCATAAAATAACTTCGTACTCTTCTAAACTTTTCAATGCAGATTTGGATGGGAAGTTATGTTAAAATGCGAGATTTTTATCTGTTTTAAATATAAAAATGCATTAAAATATGATAATATGTGAACACAAGATAATAAATGAGGCGACGTACATAGTTAATTGCAATAAAGCAATCAAAAGTAAGCAGCTGGAATATAGAATTTAAAATTGTAGTCATTTGCGCGCAAATATTTCTATGTTTTCTTAGTTCTTTTTTCTTTTCAATGTAACATCTTCTATCAACGTATTATGCCAGCTTTTTTATTGAAATGTACTATCGAATCGAAACCGCTATTAACTTATAATTACTTCCGATATATGCTCTCAACAACTCAAATTTATAAAGAAACGAGGATAGCTGAACGATGGGGTAAGGATGGGAGTGGAGGGAAGCGGAGGGTTGAATAAAAAATTTACATAGTAAAAATCGAAGTAAAAACTATATAAATTACGGATCTCGATAATAATATCTCATATATAATCTAGATAATTAATCTACATCGTGCAATCATCCTCTTCACTTTTCTATAACAAACGCAATCACCATAATCAAAAAAGAATAGCATTGCACACATCTGATATGCAAATTTGTGGACCATTTAAATATTCGAATTGTTCGAATTAACCCATTGATCCATAGATGAATAGAGCGTTTTAGCGAATACTTTAATTTTCCCTCTTATAATTTGATTAAGAATGGATCTACTAGCAAAAGTATGAAATAAATATGCAACTAAAAAGATCGCCAAGTTTATCTATCGCGGTAAATCCTCTCTTATAGGCATCTTTCTCCTAGTTGTATAACTATTAAAGCTGGAATTATTATTCCCATAACTTGTGTGCTCAACTTTGAATAATTTGTTCAATAATACAATTTGAAAATTTCAGAAATATACGCAGATAATGCAATAAATGCTAAAACAATTTAAAAATTAAGTGGTAATCAAGCATAGATTTAATTTCAGCAAATTAGAAAATCCCATAGCTGCCTTTATATTTTTTATACTCGTAATAACAAAAAGATATTCATAAGGGATCGTATGTCGATAGAGGATGACTTTTGTGGTATTTCTCATCATATAATTCAATCAACCAAATAATAAAAGAAAACCTCCATCGATGTAACACCTTCACTTATGAACACCTTAATAGAGTATAACATCGATACTACCCCGCAATAAATAAATAAATACAAATTAAGCTATACAGATGTTTCTTAATATATTACTCTAATTTGTAAATTTTAAGAAACTATAAAATTTGCTTCTCATTCTGCATATTGAATCTACCATCATTTAATGAGTAAATAGCGCAATAGGTTTAAAGATATTGTTGTTCATCAAAGTTTATTTAATTCTATTAACGAAAAAAAAAAGAAACGAATCCAACTTACTTTTCCACTCATTTTAATACCTTTCCAAAGTGAGAAATAGCAAATGATATAGATAATAAAGAGACAAACAGCCATTTGCCAATTAATCGAACCAAGATCACTAAGTGATCTTGCAACCGATGAATTCGACGATCCTGCATAATGAAGACCGAGGAAATATTTACTGCAAATAGATTTGCATAGATTCTTTTCAAAGAAAACATTCAAATTTGGAGTGATTTTTTTTTTGTCGATGGAAATCGAACAGACGAAAGCGAATAATTTGTTGCCATTCTTGCCACCCACAAGCTGCAAGTAATAAATATTGCTGTGTTAGAGTCAAATGTCTGAAGGAGTAAATAAAGCGTTAATGATTTATTATTTTTTCATTATTACTTTGAAAAATGTAAAAGATTAAAGGTATCTGAGCAAGAATAAGTGAAATTCTAACTAGAAATATTCCTCGGCTGCCGATATGCCATTTTCATTAGATGCATTCGACGGTGGTGCACATTGGCTGTTGTCGCCTTCGTTCCAACTAAAATACTGATCTATATGTTCAAAAAAAAGAAAACAAAATAAAATTAAAAAATAGATAAAAATATAGATGGAATTTATATTTAAAGAATATATTCCTCGTTAATTGTTAAGTGAATAATATTAGTTAATTGATTCGATATTTAAGTGGAAATAGAAAGATTGCAAAATTTTGGATCAATTATTATTCAATCATCAATTTAAGTAAAAATATTCCCTCAATATCACAATCATAGAATATCTTTAATAAGCGGCTACAAACAATAACTAAACATCATCCACGATTGTTATACGCCAATCTACTTGTTCAATACGGTAATCGTCATAAGCTAATCTCAAGTTCCTGTTCACATAAAATAGGATGTAAGTATAGTGTACCATTAATATGGCCTTGTAAAGATGACCCCTTTAAGTCATCTCAAAGTTCAATTTAATTCAAGATTAGACAATTCTGACACAACACATAAAAGATTTTTTTGCTTCGACGATGTAGAGAGGCTGGTGAGTCTTTCGGGATTGTATGTGCACCGGCTCCACCTCTTACTGATTGATATAAAGCTAATTCGAAAACATCTAGCCAAATTATACAAGCCAATTTAAAGCCATAAATTCAGGTCTTTTTTTTAGTGGATAAGAAAAGATCTTAAGTAGAAATCGAGATGCGTTCTTGAAGAAGATAAAATATCGAATGAAAGCTATCAGAATAGTAGAAATTGTTAGAAACCTTGGTTCATAGCATGCGGCACTATTGTAATCATGCGAGCATGATGCCCATGGTAGACTAGTTGTGAATGAGGCGAAGAAAAAGTGTAAAGCCCACGCAATGATCACATTATAGAAGAAATCCGTATAAAATGCAATCAATATAACCGAATAACCAATTCCTGAAAGCTCACAAAAATTATTTCATATTGGTGAGGGACTTGTTAAAAATAACGAACAAATAAGCGGACGGTACCGCCGCGGTGAAAATCGTTGGTAAATTTGTAAATTCACATGTTGACGTAGCAATTAAGTTAGTGATTGCTGCATAAAGTTCTAATAATAATATATATATGTCACAAATTCATTTGGTAAAGTAGTCGAGAACGATTCAAGAAGATGAATCCAAATTCGATATGCAAATAAATAGGCAACAAACACATACAGATGGCAGTCAAAATCCAATTATATTGTTGTTATAAAATAGAGTGGTGTGGCGAACTTTAAAGCTCTAAAAGCTCGATAATGTTTTATGGATAAGCTGCCACTAATATTGCCTCACCACAGCAGTTTATATCTTCGTTAAATATTCTTCTTATAGAAATTGCAACCATATCAACAGTTTCTGTGCATTCATTATTGAACATCTAGGTGGTCGATGGGTTAAAATATTGCACATTGATTGGTATTTTGACTACTCGTGAATAAAGTAATCGAAAATCTCAATAGAAAATAAATTATGCGAAAATTGCACAAATAAAAATGGAAGAGATGATAATGGATTTGAAAAGATTCCTCAATGGCCATTTAGATGCTTCGGTGACTAAAAGATAAGTAAAAATCAACAAAAACACATCCCACTAGCTTCGTTTTCTACATACAACAGAGTAAAATAAACGTTCAACCACCTAATCTGATGCATCGCAACACAACTGACCGGCGGCGAGTCCGCCTGAGACTCGCTACAGTAGTGGATCAGGCTACAGTAGTGGATCAGGCTACAGTAGTGGATCACACTACAGTGGAATTGCTTTAATGCACGAATGATCAGTCAGAAGGCGCGTTGCATTGAATGGTTGCTGAGCAATGATTGGTCAAACGTAAAGGATGTGACGCGGTAAACAAATAAAGACTACATAGGTCGGTCAAGACCCGCATCATATCAGTCGAGATTTCAGACGGAGGAAGTATTCTACTTGGTCGATAAACGGAATCCGTAGCAAGAATGAAGTGGTTTGAAATCGGATGTTGAGAAGGAGAAATGATTCGATTGTTTTCTTTTGTGCCCTTTCTGTTTGCGACGCTTATTTTTTACTTTTATTGTTGACCCTTAGAAATTAGCTGATACATTGGCCTTCCAAACAGAAGTCACCACAATGGGTGATTCCACAGCTGATCGATGGAAGGTTTAACAGTCGACCGACAGACGGTAGAAAACTGATGCTCATAATCGAACGATCGAACCATTTCCACCGATCGAATTATACGATTGTCGCTATCCTCGACTATGTGAACCCTCTCACTATTTCCAAGAAGCCTGTTCTCTTTCCAAGAGGCTACAATATATCATTCGTTTCAAATTGGTTTCACGGTAATGAACGGGGAGTAAAGGAGTGAGCATTCTTTTCCGGCCTAGACGAATCCAACATACTCTTTGGCTTCTTGATAGACCAAAAAATAAGGTAAGGATAATTGCACCATCATACATACGTGCAAATATGCACATATATGCCGGTGATCTACAAACCTAAGACCTACTCCGAAAAATCGACCTACGTATTGAACAGATTAAAATTAGCACGAGACCTTTGAATAGTGGACAAATCCTTCCCCATGTTGTAATTGCACCTTTCTTATAGTATTGCCCGAGAGAGAGTTCCATAAAAAAGAGCGGAATGCCAGCGAGAAGAACCATCAGAGTGTATGGGATGAGAAAAACACCTGAAAATACACTTAAATTCTTTATTAAGCATAAAATGAAAAAGAAACAAACGAAAATATGTTAAACGGAAGAAAAGTGTAGCAAAGCCTAATTGTTTAAGATATTTAAATACTTGAAAATATGCTGATTCTTAATGCTCACATTTGCGATCAGAAATGACGATATGAACTTTCCCCATTTAAACGTCCTCATAAGGTAGGTGAAGCCAAAAAACTATCCGCGAAAAATTAGACCAGCAATCATTTGTTGAATTCAAATTTCTTTTCGCGTGAAAACCACCTCAGGGGCAAACATTCGAGTCTACTTCACCTACCCACCTTTCGCCGCATGGGTAACTATTTCGGGTAGCCAATGTGAAAAATTTCTTGCATAGAGCGCTGATCTTAACCTCAAAGTTAATGTGTTGAGAAAGTTAGAGTAATATAATTCTCGTAGTATAAAAAATTGCAAAAAATTTTCATAATTTGGCATGCTTAGCGCTTTTACTAATTCTCTTTCATGCTGAAAGGACAAGCGTTTAGCATGCGACCAAAGCTCATTGTACTATGATGGTAGAAACTTTCTGATCGTAGTATAGTCATATATTTTCAACATGATACTACTCGAAGATTTAGATCATTGAATAATGAAGAATTGAATTTCTTTGCTCAATATCTTGCATCAAATAGAGCAAATTCTTCACGAATAAAAGTTATTAGCTGTTGTGAGACCTCCTCCATTCTTGAAGCATAGATATGGAAATCGCCACACATTAGCTAGATCGACAGCAAATCCGACCACCGAAAGTAGGAAATCCACTTTAGTTGTCCATGTTTCACGTTCGTCCACTATGTCTGGCCTTCTTGCATCTCTTATTGTTTGCTCTTGTTGAGACTTTTCATTGTCGCAAACGCTTTTGTTCGGCTCGAATCCTCCATCTTCATTCACGCTGCCATTATCTTGGATCAGCGTTTCGCCTTCAATTTCAAATGAACCTGCAACGATCTACTTACTTTTTTTCTTTTTATTCATGCTTGTTAATAATACTCGTTTTAAGTTTGATAGGCGGAATAAAGAGATCTAATAGAATGAATACAATGGCAAAAATTTTGATAAAATCATCCGTGAAATCATATTAGGTCTACTGGAATAGGGTAGAACATTAAATGCAGTGATGTTCATCAAAGTTTTGATACCACTATTCTCGAGGTATCTACTCATTTCCAAATTCATATATGGCTCGTAGAAATAATCTGCTAACGACACTGATATGCAAATGAACTTAAATATAGATATTTAGCATAATCGAAATACATTACAATCTAATTTTATAATTTTCGCTTCAATTCAATTTCAATAATATTGGCACAGCAATATGCAAATTTTTAAAGAAATCATAGTTAAATATCAAAAACTCGAATTATTTTTCTACAACTATATATGTTTCTATTAATATTTATGACGAAATATATATTTCTAAAGCGCAAAGATTTGCAGCTAATTTTTTTTTTTATTCACAATGACAATAAATTTGGCTTCTAAGAAATGTTAAACCTAATGCTAGCCATTCTTACCGCAGTAATCATCATAACCGCTGATAGTTCTTTAACATATTATTACGTCACATAACTTCATAACAAATGTCATCGTTTATTTTGTGGCCCTTATTACTTTTTGAAAATAGTAGTATCGGAAGCAAAACTATTTTTTCCCCTTCAAAAAACATCGAATAGAACATATAGTATAGTGTTAAAGATTTAGCAAAATATAGTATAGTACAAGTATAACACAAATAAAATTCAATAGGGCAAAATATAGTACAATCGATGCATAGTATAAGAAAATTTGAGGCAAATACGCTATGCGTGGTATAGTTTTAGTCAAAAAATTTCAAATTTAATATTTAATCTACATATAATTTAGTGGCAAGTCAAACGTGTGCTATATTTTAAGAGATTATTATAAGAAAAATTACTGCTGACAGCTGAATGTTAATTTTTATGATGGTAAAGTTATATGCGCTCAATTTGACGTCGTTGAATTGATCGCTTATTTCGAACATGCAATCTGTCAACAATATTCAACTTAAGCGTCAAGTATACGTCATTTTTTGATGGTTTCCCAACCACCAATGAAACATTTGATTTGTTATTTAGTTTAGAAACTTTGTGATAAACACTGATATTTTTACTAGATGAATATGACTGTTAAAGATTTTCTTGAAATGCGCAATACTGCCGATGATCGAATATCGACGTTTCAAAAAATTTGCATATTTACCTGATTTAGAAATTGAATGCTTTGCAACGCCTAACATTTACCAAAATATTTCAAACGATGTAGCGATCGAGTGTTTTATCTTCATAGCTGATCAATCATAGTGGAAAATTAATTTTAAAATCATCGAAACCAAAAAGTTTTACTTAATCGACATTTGTTGAAAATCGAAATTCGCAATAAATAAAATAAATAAAAAATATATGTTGTTTTGAAGAAATGAATCGAAAAAAAAAGAGCATTTAAGTAACTTACGAGGGAAATGCTGGACGAGCAGCTCACCCATATCACACGTTGAGGGATTGCATTCCACGGCAATAACCACCGGAAAACTATTACGGGTATGAAAAGTGTGTGCTGCCGCAATAGCCTAGCTCAACTACCTCTCTCTCTCCCTCTCTCCCTCTAGGGCAATGTTAGCAATCCAATTGTATTTGGTATTTTGTTTCTATACTCATAGCGATATGTATCGAGTCTCTTTTTTGAAATTGATCACGACGTGAATCGCTAAATGCTTGTAAAGCGGATATGCACTCCGACGAACTATACATATATATCGAGGCTATAATTTATCTCACTTGATTTGCAAAGATTTTATGCCGAATGAGATGAGATGTAACGACAACTTTCTATTCGTTGAGAATAATTTTTTCACTAGAAAAAATTATATTTGAAAATTTAGTCGATAAAAAAAAGAACACAAAAACTTTGAATAAAATCATGAGTTATAAAGCCGATTGGTGGGAATTTCGATCGCCATATGATATCAATTGCGTTCATAATTCCCATATTAGTCTATAAAACCAAAAAAATAATAATAATAATTCGGAATATTTTCTTCAAAAAAAACATATTGTCTCATAAATGTAAGGAAATATTTTATAGAATAGAGCAAAAATTGCAAGAAAGTCGGCTTTAAATTCACGTTGATGAATCTATTCTACAATACAGGAAAAAAAATTATCAGTGTTCCTTATCAGCGTGGGAGTAATTACCAGTTATATCAGTAAAAGTTGAAGTGTTCCTTATATATGAAATGAGACATTAAAACCGTAAAACTCTGATCGCTGAGGAATTTTCCTTTCAATGAAATGTAAAAGAGCTCACCCATTTTAGCATCGATAGAAATCGAGTATGGAGTTAAAAATATTTCGAAAATATCGACTTTGTAGGAATGCAGATTTTTTCTTTAAATTTCTCTATTCAGTATAATTTGCAACGATTGATGAAATAAAAGAGATGGATTATTCCATAAAAATTCTATAATCCATTTGACGTTTACTTTTTGATAAGTTTCCAAAGATCTAATTTTACGGAAATTTTCATCCTTAGAAAATCCTCACTTTTAAATTGAACATCGAAAAATTCACTTAAAACTGAAAAATGAGAAACCGGATAAGATACAAGCTGCCAGACGGTTGTCGTTTTATTAAACGCAAGTAATTTCAGATAACGAAGTCGCAGAGTGGAACAACAGTGAAGGACTTCATAAGCGAAATGAACGTTATCCTCATTGGCTTTTTCGTCTATCCAGTTTTGCTTGTAAAAAAAAAAATGTGCGCACATCGAAATGCAATAGCATGCAAATTGCGTGCGCGCATCGAAATGCAATAGCATGCAACTGTGTGCGCGCATCGAAATGCAATAGCATGCAGTTTGCAGCATCGAAATGCAATAGCATGCAGTTTGCATTCGCCCATATGTATTACATTCTAGATATTTTGTCTCTGAAATAAATTTAGTGCATGAGCCATGCAAATTGGATTCGTAATCTTTGATAGCTATTATGATTGCTATTTTCGAAATTTTTTTCCGTTCAACCTTTTCACCTCTGAAAGAGCTATCAAACTTTTAGCCTTCAGTGATTTCCGACTCATATTTTGTGGTATAATCGACTCCTATCCTATTCGCTTACTTCAATTATGATATAATTTGCCTAATTTCGCTTCCACTTCTTGCATCATTAAGTGAATAAGTTTTCACTTATTTTTTAAAGAATTTCATGCCTATAGAGGGCACAAAGAAATATGAAAATGTGTCAAAACCGGTCATATAAATCTTCGATAAAACAAATGTTGTGCCAGTAAACAATCACAAATAGACGCATACGCATAGACATAACGTCACCATAGTGAATTTAGCGTTTGCAAATTTGCAATAATGTTTTTAAAGGTAAATTGCATAGAAATGATGATTTTCTTATTGGTTTGAGAGGTGATTCAACTCGACAGCTGACTTATTTCTTATTTCTATATTACTCTTATTTTGAAGTACAATCTTTGATGCGTAAAAATGATGCATGATATATTTATTAAGATATCTATTATCAATGTTATTTGAATTACGAGAATTGAACTTCTTTCAGAATTGAAATTATATTTGGTAGAAAGAAATGGATTTAATATTTAATTACAATCTGCTACTAAGCAAATACAGTTTATATTTAGATGTTTTTTAAATATTTTAGAGTAATTTGTATTCAGAATGAGGAAGTTAAGACGAAATGAAACAATAGCGTTCAATGGCTATGATGATTTTATTCGTTTTCAACGATATTCGGCAATGAGTGAATATCGCGCTATTCATGCAACGTTTAGTGTCGAAAACGGATACACACATAGACGAAGATTGCTCTGGGTGGAGACGATAAATGCTTCCATTTTTACTTTTATCGGCAAATTTACTTCCGATATGAATGTAATCCATAACATATGAAAGATTGTGCATTGGATATAGAGAACACCAATACTTGTAAATGAACACTTATAAAATGAGAATAGAAGAGCAGCAGAAATTTTTTTATTTTTATTTATTTATTTATTTATTTATTTATTTTTTTGCAGATGAATGAAAATCCAATTCAGAAAGAAGATGAAGTATAAATATGAAGAAAAAATGGATTGTTGAGAGGTATTTTCTAGTTATCTTAGAAGATGTTAGCGAAATAGCCTCAATCACAATATCCCATCGATTGCATAGGAATATGCTATGAACTCATTTCTACTTCATTTCGAAAAATTTTCTTTGTTGAGTGTAAAACATTTGAGGTTTATTTTAAATATTTCTTTGCCGATAGCCATTACCTTTAAGTAAACACAATTTTTCTAAGTTAATAGCTATGACCACCCCCTCATATGTCGAAAAGAGTACAAATAATCCATCAACCATAGAGGCATCAATTTCGATGAAAATTAATGGACCCCAGGTTTCTGTTTAGGCTAATACGATATTTATTCGTCATAATAACATAGAGCGACGTTTGCTTGCTTTCCGGTTTCCTTTCATAATGGCTATTTTAAACAACTAGGAATAGTTCAAAAACCTGATCACCGGAAAGTGCTTGCTGAAATGCAAATCGTTTCACTTCCGAATCGTCTGATTTCATCGATGTTGCTTAATTCGACATTTTATATTTTGGAAGGAAACCGGAAGTGAAAGTTCTCGTTGCATTTTGGATTTAAAAATGCTTTTGTTGCCATTCTATCAACAAGTGGATTATTCCGTCGTACTTAACAGGGGAGNTTATCAGAATTATGTTTTCCATTCTGGGGTTATATCGACTGTGCTTCCATTTAGCCTTTTGCTTGAATTATCTTAAGATATGCACTCATTGTAGAGATATTGCTGCGAGGAATGTTCTCCTCACAGAAACATATGAAGTTAAAGTCAGCGATTTTGGTATGTCCGACGAAAGGACAATAATACAAGATGAGAAGCTAGAGAAGGTCACCAATTTACACATAAATAATGCATATTTTTTCATATTTATTGTCTTATAATTTTAATCCAACTTTGTAACAACTTTAGTCCAACTTTATAACAACTTGAACCAACTTTAGCTCAAAGTTGTTGTGTTTTTTGCAGCCTCCATATCGTATATATGATGATAATGCAGCCGTTTTTGTTTAGTTTTAAATTATATCAATTTCGAGTCTTGCCAGAGTGATTGCAATTATATAGGTGGGTCATCGCTGATGTAGATGGGGCCTTTTATTATAGATTATATTATTTTTCTTTGATGTAAACGGTGGTTTTTATTATTATCAAAGATTTTAAGGTGCCCATAAAGTGGCTGGCTCCGGAGACAATGCAACAACGGATTTATTCAATCAAGACGGATGTTTGGTCTTATGGAATTATGGTAACTTCATTCGACACTATTTTATGAATAAACGAATTGATAAGTGACCCCCAATACTTCTAAACTGGTTAGTGTTCGCAACAAACCCCTCTTGCAGAGTTAAGCGCCCAACTCGATCCATTTCCACCCCCTCCCCTATCTCCCCATCTCGTCTCTTCAAAGAGCCTATAACTTCTATATCACTGAGTATATACTGTCCCAGCTGAATAACTTCAACAATTTCGTTTTTGCTAACAACTTCGTACAAATTGCAGTAGGTAATTGTTATTATTTAGGTGTGGGAGATCTATGCAGAAGGATACGAACCCTATCCATCGTTGTCTAACATTCAAACACGAGCGAAGATAATCGTTCAAAACTATCGCATGGAAATGCCCAAGGTGACAATTATCTTTTACTGTTCATTCACTACTATTCCTCTCGTTCGCCTCCTTCCTCGACAACTTTTGAAACGTAATCATTGGAATAATCGAGAATACATGAAAAAAATAGATTCATAGGTATTGAAATTGGGATATCCTTCTTATAGCTTCAGTTACTTTAAGGCATTTTAGTTTTTCCCAACAAGATTTTCCGACTATACAAAAGTTACTTCTATAAGCCGATATTCAGATCAATCAGTATTTTGCTGGCAAAAAATTTTTGTATATACTCCACCTCAAATTTCCATCCTCTAGTTTTATGTCCAACTAAGTGTACTAATTATCTTATCATAAGTATGCTAGTCGATAAGGTCTCAGAGGTGAAAGGTGCCATTGATCTGAGGAAATCTGAAGGGGTGCGGTATTTAAATGCCCAGAAATTAGCTTTAGAATAGCCACTAGTCAGAAGGCATATCATTTGTGAAAGCAACTGATAAGCAGCATCCTCATCGAATGATTTCACAATACGTGGTATGGAAGATGCATGAGAAACGTTTGATTTAAATGATTTTTGACACGTACCATATAACGTTTAAAGCTTCTAAGTACCCAATTTCAGCCAATCTAAAATAGTCGGCAATGACGATAGAATCTCCTCTATCCCATCTCAATTCATCTAAGTGTAAATATTTTTACTCTATGATACTATAAAATAGCATAAATCAAAGTATTAAAATCACAACTCAATATCACTTTATGTTAATCGATCCTTCTAATTGATTTATCACTGCAGAATGCATATCTTTCAGGGTACTCCACCGGCAGTATCGCAATTGGTAGCACAATGTTGGGCAAAGAATCCAACTGAACGACCTGCATTTGCGACCATTCATCAGACACTTAAAGATATTGCTATCAAAGAGGGTATAGCCTAGTCTTGGCATTCTCTCAATTCAGAGAATCTATAATAAAACATTTTCATACTATCGTCGTATATTCCAAATATGGTATCGTCCGCATATAAGTTGTACCTCTGTAATATCCAAAATACCGCTGAAAGTTAAGTGGTAGACATGCTCTGCCTGGATTTTGCAATCGTTTGTGCAGTGTTTTTATAGCAATTTCATCGTTTAAACCGCTTTTTCCAACATTATTTACACGCTGCAACAAATCTTTAAGCAATTGGAACATTCAAAAAAATTTTAGCAATGCCATTTCATGCAATCTCATCAAAAAAACAATATTTTTTTAAATGAGATTTTCTATAATTCAGTTCAGTTTTCCTATGTCGATAAGCGACAATGATAGCCTCGAAATGGTAATTAGATATAAAACTTTATGCGTGATTTAAGGCCTTATAAGGTTTTAACGCTCATAAGCAATAATAAAACTGAAATACTCGTTTCAAACACTAAAATTGCTACATTGTCCTATAGAAATGTTCAAAAAATTTAGCATACAATAAAAGTATCAGCAATATTCACATGAAATTACAAAAGTTTTACATATTCCAATTTCTGTTACAAAGCAATATTCACATATGAAACGATCCATTCTTTAAAGCATCAACTACAAGCATAGCCCCTCCTCTTCTAACGATTTGCATATACCATCGTGCCTGAAATCACAAAACTTCAGTGAGATATTTTTAAGAATATTGTTAAGAAAACGCTGCGAAATATTAATAAAGAAATGTGGAATATATGAGATGCTTCAAATATGACTGCATCATTAAACCTCGAAAAGTGGCTGTATAACAGCGGTTAACCATGCTACCGCAACCTTTAAACATTTCATTATTGTACGTTATAAAGCATAAAGTACGTTGAATATAAATACTAATTGATAGATCCAAAATAATCTCTACTGTATTTTACCATAAAGTATGTGCCCCTTAATTTCGTTACTGTTTCATTATGAGCCGTCGAATATTACAAATATTTTTGCCAAAGGCAATTTCTAAGATACCAAAATGAAAAACTCCGAGCTTAACTTCCTCCTCGTTCCCATTCGCTTATAAATCTATGCACGCAGAAAGTTGCAAGTTTCAAAAGTGGACGTTTACTGCAAAAACTGCACAGAAAGGAATAAAAAAGAAATTAAATGCTTCTCTTATCGCTTATTAAAATCAATATATCTAATAAACGAACATTTGAAATCGATGAGTCGTTCGGTTTGCACCTTTATCGATCCTTGCAATGAAGTCAATTGTATTGGTTTTGCGTTCGGTACAAAGACGTCGCCAACTTTCAACCAATTATCATCTTCCATAAATGCATATAGTGGCTAAAACCGTTCAAATTATCTGCTTGCATCATTGTGGGGCCTATGTAAAATAGAAAGAAAAATGTGCAAACACTTCAACAGCTGAGAACCAATATTCAGAAGTGTAGAAAGGTATAGCGAAGTATATCTCGAGAAATGCTTGCTGGTCGTGATGAATGATTTTTCGTTACCCTCTTGTAGGAGTTATAATGAACAATAAACAAAAACTATTCGATCATCCCCTTCCCCATCTATGCGAAATAATCGATTTGTTTCGAAATTCATAAGTTGAATAAACCGATCGATAAAATAAACCCACCGGTAAATGCGCATGACGTATAAATGCATCAATATCATTATGATCGATGCGTTCCCTACGTGCTTGCATTGCAAATAATTTTGCACCATCTACGAGCTCTCTCAACGCCATTAACAAACGACGTTTCAACGGTTCGAGTACATTCTCATTGGAAAATTGATTTCGTCCAATTGGAACACTGCAAAAAAAAAAAAAAAAAACTAACTGATTCAAGAGGTGCGTCTCGAGTTCGTGCCACACCGTGACGATAGCCTTTCCTCCTTGGTGAATGTGTTTTTGATATCTCACTCTGCTGAAAATTATCCATACGAACTATACAAATTATCGATCGATACAAAAAAAAATCATTCGAAGTTGTAATGACAGTTACAAAAAAAATTAAACATCTTCTTCAAGCGCCTTTCCAAAAAGAAAAAAAAAAAAGAAAACCAAACCTGCCCAAGTTTCTAAGACACACAATTTTTATTTACTTATTTTAATCGACAAAGCATTCATTACAAATGAATGTCCCTTCATATTGCTTCCGCTTAGGTGAAGTTGTGTGGTAGCGTGAGGGTTAGGTTCAGGCTCATCCCCCGCCCAGCGGGTACTGACGAGTCGATTCGTCGTTGTTCAACTCAAGAGCAGAGCTCTGACTTGCTACATTGCCCTCATCGCGATGAGGCCCCTGGTTGGAGTGATTCGGTAGGACGAAGCCAAAGAGCCTGGTTGAAGGGCTCTTAAAATCGACCGCGCAGTAAGCAACACTAAAAGACCCACAAATGAAACAATAAATACTTACTTGTACGGGCAAGCAAATTGCAGCAATTTGACTTTCCTCTGATTTCTTCTTTCTTCGAGGTACTATCAACTCATCGGCTGTAGTTAATTTACTCAATCGACGATCAAGTTTCACCTCCGATTTTGTAGATATTCGCTTTCCTTAACAAATATATATTGCCCGCCTCGAAACAAAAGTGTAGGCAAAAGCAACAGAATTAATGGCCTATAAAAAAGGTCTCAGAAAACTGAAGTTGCCCACCGATCCTACTGGACATCGCTAAGCACGATGACTAACTCTCATGGGAATAATCTAATCATTTTTATCTATAAAAGAGTTACCCATATTCGTCTACATGTTTCCATATATTTGCATATGAGGTTTCTTCGATTTAGTAAGACTTCATTCTACGGTCGCCGATGACGTTTGCGATTGGGAAAGAAATAAATTTGCATATCATTTAGGTGCATTTCGTTCCTAATCAGCTCGTGCTAGTTTATCGACTTCACGCTAATTGAAAAAATTTTTAAACGCTCAATTCGAATCCCAAAAAAGTATTTTGAGATTGAATCAACCACTCTGAGCAATGACTATATGGAAAATAAGGGCTTAGATTAGGCGGAATTGGGGCATTTGAATAGTTTTGACCATGATGAAACGGATAATCACTAAGATGCTAAAATATTGCATAAAAAGTGATTCGACGATATTAGGCCAATTCGCTGGAGGTGATCGTTTGCGCCCTTTGAATGAAACATATGGAAATAAGTAGAAAAATGGCTAACGCTTGTTTAAATAGAAAATATAATCTAAAAATTATTGAAAATATATTGGAAATGTAAGAACCTGAGCTAAGAGTGACAATCCTCCCTGATTTTTCACTTACGGCGACTCGATTGCTTTCGGACGTTGAAACTGCGTCCGCAGATTGTTTTGTCGATTTGATATGAGTAGGCCGAACAGGTACTGCAACTGCATCGATGGGCTCGGTGCACACTTCGTTTTCACCATCATAAAGTGAGCGGTCACTTCCCTCTTCACACATCGCCATCGTTTCCGTAGATCCTTCACGGCGATGGATATCCGAAGCTCCCGTATCCTCAACCAATGATTGCACAAGCAGCGGTGATCGTTGTGGAAGCATTGGTGCAGCCATCTCCCCACGATTTTCACTAGGCTTCGAGGGTTGATCATCGATTTCAACATCTATAGGTTCCTCTTTAATTTGCTGCGACATAAAACCCGAAGCACGTCGACGTGGTGATCGCCAAACTTCGATTGATTCTGCGGTGTCATGTACACGGGGTGAGCGTCGTAAACGTGGCAGTTCTGAAGCACCACTTGGACCACATTCCGAAGCCGCACGTTCTGAAAGACGCGTTCTCTTTGCAGGACCACCTTCGTCGACGATACACACTTCCGGTGAATTAATAGAACGGGTAAAATCGTTTCCTCCAGCGCTGATGCCTGAGCGTTTGCCTCGCCTTATGGCACCTGGGGATTTAACTCCAACAGGGGTCTCCGTCCAAGTCGCTTTCTTTTTAGATGCACGGCCAGTAGTTCGTTTTGATGCCGCTTCTTCAACAGTTGTGTTGCGTTGTGAAGAGCTTGATGTTGCAGCAATATGAGCCCTCATAGATAAGTCTAAAAATTTGCATAATATCAATATGACTGGATAATTTAGGCTAGATAACTTACGACTGAGAATCTCTAAGTTTTTTTTGAAGAAGAAGAAGAAGAAGAAGAAAAAAAAAGAAAAAAGAAGAAAAAATTACTCAATTCTAAATAAGCATAATCACTCTTTTAAGCATCAAAAAAGTTCAAAGTTCACTCATCACTATTAAATAATCCATCAATAAAATTCAATTTCGTCTTTGCCTCTTCAATAGTACCCCCAATTCATTGGATCACAACTACTGCGACAAAATTCGATGCTTATAGCTTAAGAGATTTTTTGAGACAAAAATAGTTAATTTCACTAAAAAAAACCAATAATATATTAAATAGCACAAATTATGTCGCATTTTATAGGTTTCTTTTACAAAGCTATAGCGAATCGTATGGGGCAAAACAATAGAGCATAATTATTCATTTTGAATAAAAAACGCATCCATATATAAAAGAGCTTTTTCGTTGCATCAAAAAGGCTGGTAAAACATCAGGTAAAGGTAGCGACGCTTTGAATGCTAAACAAGGTTGCGCGCTTCTGCAATGCAACCGTTCACACGGAACTATCATCCCCTCGACTTTGAGCACGACCTGAGGTCCATAGCACTACCTGAGGCCCACCCTTCCCGACATTAACACTCTAGAAGAGATACTCTGGTCGAACGCACTTCATGGAATCATTACGCGTGTTCGAATGATCGAACTTTACATGTGCATAGTTCGTTTGAGATACAATGCAAAAAGCATCCGAAATGTTTGAACATTTTTTAAATATAAAGTGTATTTATATCACTCTGTTTTCTATCACTCGATATTCAATAAAAATTAGATAATTAAATATTTATCCCCCTATTTCTATTAATAAATAAACAAAAAGCACTATTTCATAAAGAACCTCAAATGAATTATACATGTGTAAAATTCATCAAGCATTATGCGAATGATGCAATTGCGCCCTCGAAAGACTATTTACTGTAAGGTGAATCATAAAATGATGGAATAGGAAAAGAGGTTCTCAAGTTTTATTTATTAAAATCTTTTCAGAGGAGGTATTTTTGCGTATTATTAGTGTTCCAATTTTTTTCGATGAATTGTATGTAAGTAATATAATACCTAGCAATTGTTCTTGCTATCAACATGTGTAGAAAGTGTTGTTCGTAATTTACACGTCACTTAAAATAATTACTCCATTCTCCATTCCTCTCGGATTTCTCATGCGAACTTTTGGAAGGTGATAAGATGATTTTATGATTGAAATGTTTTTTAGAATTGTGTTGATATCGATTGAAAAGGCTATTGGATATAAAGACGAGGCATTAAATTTTTTTCCTTATTCACACATATCGGTCACATAAAAATGGTTTGGAGAGTTACGTGACGGTGAATTCATCTCGAAAAGGAATTCATTAATTAGGGGATTGTCGTCAAGCATCGTTCGATATCTTTGCTGAACTTGATTCTCATGCTAGTTCGCCGTCGAAAAACTTTTCGATAACCGCAAAAATTAAAACCTCGAATATTTTCAGGAGTCATTTCCGTTGAGCCCCGTTTCATCTCCCACTCCTTTTCCTTCCCTCATCCTTCTGCCACCGCCTCCCCCCCTTCTCCTATGAACTTAATTCATTCTATGCCTTTTACGCGCAATAATCGCCTGCAAAAATAATGCACTTTCTTATTATATTTTACAGCGTAACTGTTAGTTGTCTTCTTACATTCGATAATATCTAGGTTTGGTCACCTCACCTTGTTTAAACCTCTTATATCCAGTTGATTTAGATAATTATTATGCGAACAATTCCGCTAAAAACTATGAACGATTTTCCTCTGCATTATATTTTTTCTAAAACAACGATAGGTGGTAGGTTTTTGCGGTTCCAGTCATATCCCAAACTAAGATGAACGTAGTCGTCGTAGAATTCACGCAATGTACGTGACTATTAACGCTGTGATAGTCACTACTTAATATTATCTGTTGTATGTGTTTGTCTTTGTTGTTTGTGTCTGTCTGTGTCTGCTGGTCGACTGATTGTGTAATGAATTAGCGTTCATATCACCGGATAGCTAATTGCATTGTGCCACACCAATCATTAAGGCCGGCTAAATTTGCATATGTGAAAAAGCAATTGAAGAATTTATTAGTTGCCATTTGTTTTGATAGATTTCTAGGTAGTTATGCTTGAGTTGGAACACTTAATAAAATTTACTCATCTATTTGCCTTCATCGTAATCGGCTAATCCGATTTCGTAATCTAACGAACATAGGAAATTCGTTTTATTTATTTTTTTTATTTTTTTATTTTTTTAGGAAGGTAGCGCGATAGTTTTGCAAGAGAGTGTATTCAAGTCATCGTTATTGAATCTAAAAATGGCGGAGGGATGGATTTATGCAAGTAGAAACGCTCAGAATAAATCATTCTTTCGCTAGAAATGCACCTCCAAAAGTGGCATTCTCTTGTTCAGCAATAGTTCAGGGTGTTATCTTTAAAAATTTGATAATTTATTCGATGTTTGCGTTATAGAGACAAGTTTATAGGAGTTTTCATTACCACCACATTAAAATTTTTGAAGCGTTCCTGGCCTCATGTAAATATGAAACCACATACCTATAGGAAGTCCAGGAAAAAATGTGGGTTTGTGAAAGGTGCATTACAATGGGTTTGGATTAAATTCGGCCTCANCGAAAATTTTTAGGTAATGTGTTGTCACTTCGGGTTGGGGAAATTATAGAAAATGGAGAAACATTTAATGGCACAAAAAACTGACTTAAATTGGGTCAACCAACTGTTCCTATAAAGTTGAAGTTTTGGGGTGATGTAAGTGTTGAAATCTTACATTGTATCACTTCACTTCGCTTGTTGCCGATTTGAACTCTGAGATTATGCAGCAATTTTATCAGGTAGAAAGAATCCGTGACTTATGTTGCCACGTTTGGAGCATTTTTTTGGCCATTTTCGGAGCACTTTTTGGCCCACTTTTGGAGCACTTTCTGGCCACTTTTGGGGCACTTTTCTTGGACACTTTTGGAGCATTTTTCTAGCCACTTTCGAAGCACTTTTTTTGGCCACCTTCGGAGCACTTTCCTGATAGATTAGTCTCGTCTCTACGTGGTGAACACCGTGTTGGATATCGTTCAGTATTGGATGTGTTCGTAGGGTGTAAATATGCATACCAAAGGTTGCTGCCACTACTGACACCACCTATGTAGCTAGCGAATCCATAAGTCCTCAGTTGTGATGGTTAAACGAGTGGCGGAGCAACATTATCCTTGATTGCTATATTGGGACACCCACCATTGCATAGAATGGTGGCACTCTGGCTGCGAACAGCGAACGGAGCTGAATTCGAGTCCCACATTGCGTACGCACCACTACCGTATTCCGCGCACCACTACCGTATTCTGCACTCTGCAAGCGAATGCTAACACACAACTTGAAATAGAAATATGCAACGCTTTTTTCATCATTCACCTCAGAATGTCAAGTAATGCCCCCATGCAAAATTTGGTATTCTAAGTCAAATGATGAAAAAAAAAAATTGCATGTTTCTGTCACAAGCTTCCGAGTTTCTGTGATGATAGTATTCGTTTGCAGGGTGCAGGGTACAGTAGTGGTGCGTAAGCAACACAAACTCAGCTCCGTTCGCGGTTCGCAGCCAGGGTACAGTGTTTCGTTTTGTTTTTGTTTTTTGTTTTTTTTTCTTTCTTTTTTCTTTCTTTTAAATCCATGTTCCAGCCTCTTGACCTTCTAAAAGATTACTAATATTTGACGTTTGACATAAACTACAGGCAGTTTTTTGATAGGTGTGATGTTAGGAAATGTTCTGGACTTGAATATATGGAAATTTAGAAGTTGGTCAAGCAATGTCGACAGGTATACTCTTTGACGATATGTTTCTTGTGAAGGATGTCGATCCGGATGGGAAAAAATTCGATCGTGTTTCGCGTTTATTCTGCGATTCTGAATCGTTCAAGATGGAATTGATACTCGACGTCAACACACAGCTGTGAGTGGGAATTCGATTTGCTCGTCAGTTACTATGAACACGAGATTTAAAGTATTCGCATTGATGATGAAAGGGATCGCTTGGTTTGCTTTGGCCAAAAAATCTCTTTTTTGCCTAATAAATTTCTAGGGAAGTCTCACAGTTTGATCCTCAGAAATGACTTACTGTTGTCAGTGTCACCTCAGATCAGTCTTTTTTTTGCTGCAGATATCCGATGCATTTAAACGATAAGTTCCGTTTGATGCTTGCAACGACATTACGTGACGATGGCCTTCCGGACGAACCTGAATACGATCCATTGGTAGGCGGAATATTTTCATAAATTCAAGCTTTCAAAGTTGAATATGATGACGACGCCATATCTATGTTTTTTTTAAACTCAGTGCACCTTCCTCTTGTATCCAACTCGAGAATCATTGAAGTTGAATTACGGGATTTGTTGGGTTTAATTTGCATTAGATAATCCATTTTCGGGATTTAGAAGCGATTCTTAGTTTGAAGGTGTTACATATGTTTCGGGTGATCGTTGGATTAACTTGACAGATTAAAATGCAAAAAGCGCATATCTGTGGCGTACTGTTCCACTTTTTATCCATGATACTCTATGTATTTAGTAAAAAGAATGCATCATGTGATGTATGTCTGTTTGTCGGCGCAAATGTCTCGATCACGAAATGTGTAGGATAAAAGCGCATCGCAGGATAATCTATAGAAACAAGATTGGCCGCACTTCATCAATTTTTTCTTGCACGATCGCTTATTCCCTTAGCAGAATGCTTAGATTTGCATACCTGCCTATTTCTTTTTCCTCGTTCATTGGGTAAAAGATGAGAATCGTGTTGGTAATTATAGGTGAGTTACCCACGTATGGATCCATTCGAATATGTGATGTTCGGTAAAGTCTATCGAATAGAAGGAGAGGAGTCGAGTGCGGAGTCGAATACACTCGCCGCATATGCCTCATTCGGTGGCCTACTTATGCGTTTAAAAGGCGATGCGAACAATCTGCATGGCTTTGAGTTAGATTCCAATATTTACTTACTTATGAAAAAGGTTGTATTCTGATTTCCCTTAATCTGTTGTTCAATTGTTATTGTTGTATTTATTGTTGCGTCGTGATCATGGATAAGAATGTGGCGATGACGAATAAAATAAAAATTGTCTCAGGTTTCCCATTCTCTCCCCTCC
>QEWY01004152.1:430259-508253 GCA_006503575.1 Baylisascaris schroederi | reverse complement strand
AAGAGAACACGGCTTATTTGTTCACTTTTGATAATTCAAAACTCTTGAAACCTATTTACATGCAAAAAAAAAATAAATCCATGTAATTTTTTATTGCAATGTTTAACGCTCTAAGTGGTGATGACATTCGATTCGCAAAGCACACTTTAGAGCTTCTATTAATATTTTAAACTATCTATGCAAATTTTTTGATACGTTTAGCAAGTTGAACAATGTTTTATGAGGTTGCAGAATTTATTTTATGATGGTATTGAATAATCCTTGTTTAGAGTATTGCCGAACGAGAGAGGATCAATTTGGCAAATGGAATCGGAACGAGCAAGAAACAGCCAGCCACTGAAAAATTAAACGGTGATGCACCTGTGGAGAAGAAGGCAAAGAAAGAAGGTGAAAAAAGCGACAAAAAACGTCCTATGTAAGCGACTTCTGTTATCTGGATGGAGCGCACCAGTGCATGGATTATTTCGAGCACGCCCTCTTTCATCCTTATCACTTCGTTTTTTTTGAAGCTTAAAGATGAAGGATGGGGACTGGATTTGCCAAACGGTGGTTGTTTTTTTTTTTAAATTATGGTGGAATTTTAAAAGAATAAGGGAATAGAATAAAATATTGGCGGTACGGAAAGCATTCACTTATGGCCGGAAAGGTTTTTTTTTTGTGTTTACGGATAAAAAGGACACCAAAGCTCAAATGAGATGGCATTTCTCAGTCCTTCATCTTCCGTTTCTTGAGTGCTTTTTTTTTTTTTCACAACGTCAGCGGTTAGACTTGGTGTGTCTTATTAGATGTTATTCACATATTTTGTTACTTCAAGTTATGTTAGTTTGTAGTAGATTCTATTTTTTTATTGCATGCCTTAGGAATATCTTAAAAGATTTCATTATTTGTAATATTTGTTGAAGGCAGCCTTATAAATTTATTTAAGGTGCGAACAATTTGTGTTGAAACCGTTGAATTATTTATTTCTATTGTTGTTATTCTGCATTGTTGGTTTTTCTTCATCATTCGATATAGCGTTTGATTAGTATGAAGGCTGCTTTCGAGTAGACAAGGTTTGCTACGATTTTCATTAGGTAAGCTATCAGTTTCCAGATTAGTAGTTTTTTATTCTTTGAGGTGATGGAGAAATTATAAGAATATGGTGTTTAAAGAGGTAATTGATTTACCGACTAATAGTGCAGATGTGTTTGAAATTCAGATGACGAATGGCCAATCCCGACAACGCTAATATTTGAAATTTATTTAGTAGCTTTTGGGTTTTTTTTTTTGGTTTTTTGGTATCTTTTCTAAGAGTATAGATTGGTTTTCGCCATATTCAATCAATTATTACAATTTGGGTCTTTATTAACCAAGTATCATGGTTAATGCGTCACTTCTATCCCTTTATTCCATCCATAACTTTCTGTTCATGTGTGAGTTTGTGTGTGTGTACGAAGTGATTTGTATTTGTTCGCCTCTACCCAGCAGAGGCCTTTAGTTGATAGTGACTGAAGTAGTCAAATGGTCAATTGCGATGATATTCTACAACCAGCACTAACTGCAGAAGTTGAAGAAGCGATTCTTTAGAATTTATGGATTTTCATTTTGTGCTTTCGTTAATAACATCACAGTAAAAAAGTTTTCATCATATCAGAACTTGAATTCTTGGAAGCCGGCTGAAATTGCATTATGTGTTGGTCCAATCGAAAACTGGGGGAGGGAGGGGCGTACCTAGTACTCGATCGAAAATCTTCATTTAGCTTTTTAAAGTTTTTCCTGCTAAAATATGAACCGAAATCTATTTTGAATTAAATTCTCGAAAGATAAAGGAGGGAAGAAGGGGGAGGGGGAGACGTGACTTATATTTATTGCGTATGTAACTCTTCCTGCTGCTTGTGCTTTATTAATGCAATCATTATTCCATTGTGAATGCTTTTTTTTTTTGAACATTTCAAATGAACAAATAAAAATTTATGAAAACGTTTGCAGTGGTGGTGGTATTCCTAAGCAAGCAAAGAAGTACAACTATGTGCTTGTTGAGGATTTTGGAGATTCGATCGTTGGTATGCTTAAACAATTATTCAACGAAGCTGTACACAAGGTTCGCATCACATTTTTATAGTCGACGATTCTAATTTGAAATGTTATCATCTTACATTATTAGCTGAAGAAGTATTTTATTTGTAGAATAAATTATTTAAATGGGAATTTTTTTAATACTGGGATTATTCATCGAAGAAATAAATTAGTGGTTTATTATGATTGTAACAATGAATGTGATTGTCTTTGTAAAGGATTTCGAGTAAAAATTGATGAATATTTTCTTCACATATTATATATAGGTCGATAACAAAAGGCGAACGATATATCGATTGATTTCGATTGATCAGCCGATATGAAGCAATCAGATTATCGAATATTTGTGGCATTTTCTAAAGTGAATTGGTGTTTAATTTTATTCTTCAAATTTCACCGTTAATAAGGGCCATAATTATATCATTGTTTGAACACATATGACCGAATTAATTTGCTATTAATTAAATTGTTGTAACACGTCCAATAAGTGGAGGAAAATAGAGGTAGATAATATATTATCGATCATCTAATGTGCAAATTTGGGGAGGAAGGGGATCGAAGTAGATTTTAGTGATTGCTAATAATGAAGTGATTTTTAATAAATAAGAAAAATTATTGGGGCGTTTTATTTTATTGATGATTATATTAATTGCTAAGCATGTATGTTATTGCAGGCTTATCCCGATCTATTAGACATACCAATTACAATAACTGAAACAGCGCTTGCAAAATTTGGCGATTATCAATTCAATTCGGCAATGGTTATTTCTCAGGTATTTTAATTTTATTTAGAGGAAAAAAATCATTTTTTTTTATATTTTTAATAGATGAAACGAATTCTAAGAAATATTAATTGAAGTAAAAATTGCAGAAATTAGGACAACGTGGTATAAAGACATCGCCACGAGATGTTGCGAAGACAGTATTGGACAACATCCCTCCTTGTGAGAAGATCGAAAAGGTTTGTTTTGTGCTATTAATGAGGTACATCGTCGACGTCAATCTACCGCCGAACAATATTTATGTATTTAATAAAAAAATATAAATAAAACAATTTTTTAGCCCGAAAGAATTGTTATTTGCATATAAGAATATATGAGGGAAATATTCTTTTAGGAAATCGATATGTGCGGTTATTATATAAATTATGTTAAGTTAAGTGTTAAGTTAATGAGAGCCGCATACGGAAATTGCTGAACGTAAAAAATTGTCTTACGACTTTCATCTTTTTAATCAATCTTTCTCTTCCTATCCCATCCTTCCTCCCTTCTCGTCGCTACCGCCTTCATCCACTCCGCCTCTTCTCCTCCCATTTTCCCCTCCCTTCCTTTCCCCAACTCGATGGATATTACTGATGAAATTCACTGTACGCGCGACCGTCGTATTGATACTTTCATCGACATATTACCGTACTGTGAACTAGGCCTACGGTAGAAACCAAGCGGATTGGTGTATCTAATTGGTTGATACTTGCTTGAGGTGGTGGAGTTTACTGCTCGATGCTTTTCTTTAAACACAAAGAAAGTTGCCGAATTTTTCAGGTTGAAGTTGCTGGCCCAGGATATGTAAATGTGTTCCTCAACAAGAAGGCTATTGCAGCTATCATCGCGCGCACCGCCGTCAAGGTATATTTACGACTTAATTACAGCATTTGAAGTACCATTAAAGTAATTTTTACAGCTTATTTCCTCGCATGAGGTTAGCAGCCTTCTTTTTATTCACTTCTTTTTACATCTCTCTTAAAAACTTCATCGTCGCAGAACTTCTGCTTTGCCTAGATCTAGGTTGCAATATGAAATTACATTTTTAAAATCATTATTTCGGTTAAATTTGAGGGTGTTTCGATGCCACGTATATCGAAGCGTCGAGTTGTGGTTGATTTCTCATCACCGAATATAGCGAAGGAGATGCACGTTGGTCATCTTCGATCAACTATCATCGGTGATAGCATTTGTCGCCTTTTAGAGTTGATTGGCTTTGATGTAAGTATTTAAAAGACATTTTATTGTATTTTTAGAAGAGAACCGAGTAACCATGAGTTCTAACGAGACTCAGTATTGCTTTAAGGTGAGAGAGAAGGGACTGGGGAGAGAATAAAGATAAAATCTGTAAAAATCTGAAAAGTATTAGAGGAATAAGTTTATAAGTCTAGCTAAAAGATGAGGTACAATGATGGCGGCGCGCATTTTAAAACTGGATTGGGAAATTTCTCATTAGTCCCTCTCTCCCCCTCCCTCTCCTCCGGTATCATGAATGATACTGGAGGAATGGGAGGAGGAAAGGGCTAATGAAAGATTTATTTATGTAAATTAAGAATTTGAAAAATATATTGAATGAATGCAAAGTCATTGCGTACCTTTTTCTTCAGTAATTTTTATTAGGAATATTTCTTATAACTGAAAAAGGTTATGTGTTAGAAAAAATTTGAGCTGATGAAATCGGCGAAAAAGATTAAAAAATGCTGCAATAAGCAGCAACAATTGAGAAAGTTTTTCTTTTGAGACAATATGAAAGAAGTTTTAAAATTATTAGGTTGTTCGCTTGAATCATGTTGGTGATTGGGGAACACAATTCGGTATGCTGATTGCGCATCTACAAGATCGTTACCCTAATTTCCTCACCGAAACTCCGCCGATTGCCGACCTACAAGCCTTCTATAAGGTTTCATTTTGTTCTTTTGATTTTGCAAATACAAGAAAGTAATATTTATACGGTATTGTGTGACCGTTATGCGGTGTTTTATAGGAAATAACTCCGCTTAAATTATTTTTATTGGTATTTAGAGTGATTTGTTATGCGCGGATTACTAAGCTCACTTGTTTATATTTAGCTATCAGCTAAAAGTAACTTTATGATGTAGGGGATTGATAAGATCAAGTGGGATTTATCAATCGAGGAAAGGTAACCCTTATTTTATTAGAGCACTTTTTCCTTCGGTTTTTTATCCCGCCTAATGCCTTGTATATCGCTGATGAATGCTTTGGTTATTTTGACATCTTAGGAAAAGCCTTTGAATAACTCCCATTTTTGAGATAGTTATAGTATGTATTTTCATACCGCAACTATGTGCCCAAGGCATGGCATAGCGGTTTAATGAAGAATTTATGTTGATGCATCGACCATCTGTGAGCCTTCAGGAATCGAAGAAACGTTTTGATGAGGATGAAGAGTTCAAAACACGTGCACACGATTGTGTTGTGAAGCTGCAGAGCTATGATGCAAATTTCGTGAAGGCTTGGCAGATGATTTGCGATGTTTCAAGGAGGGATTTCAGTCGTATTTACGATAGACTCGATATACGCATTATTGAACGTGGCGAATCATTCTATCAGAACATGATGGCCGATATTATAAGGGAGCTTGATGAAAAAGGTTTCTTCTAGTATCACTTTTTTGTGGTTATTTTCGATCTAAGAAGAGTGCTGCACAGAAATGAACAAGAGTCATATCAGTGTTTGCCTATTTTATTGATGTATTTTTATGAGCAAAGATATGCAAACCTTTCTTCTTTCGTTCTACCCCTCCCCTTCGATTTCAGGATGGAAGGCGGGGAACAATTTGGGTGAAGTTTTGCGGAAATGATTTAAAGTGGAGAGCTATCCTGCTCTTTTTTCCTCCTCTCGTTTCTTTTACCCTTCTGCTTTCTCCGTTCCCTTCCTTTCCCCCTCCTCTTCCCACTTAATGTCTCTACTCAAAAATAATTCAGCTCAAATTTTCTCTTATTTAAGAAACCTAATGCTTTAAAGTATTTGTCTGGCAAAGAGCATATCCAATAATGAGTAACTATTTTAATGTCTATTATATAAGACGTAACCAGCTGTAGCATTTTTAAGGTCATTTACATTCTTTTACTTCCCGTTTGGAAAACTCATTACTGCTATTGAGCGAGCGTAAATAATTTTGTTGAATTGATTAGAGTGATAGATCTGTGCATACAATGCTTCACTGTTGTATTTAGCGGTAATGGTTCCGTTCCATATATCAGATTATCCACTGATTAATTTTTCATCGTTTTCTCTTTTGCCGCTTAATCCTTCCATCTCATCGCTCTACAGAAATCTTTTAGGGTGTCTAACTATTGCATAGATGTTACACCCATCTTGCACTAACAAAATTTGAACTAGTGGAATGCAAGAAGGAATATAAACCTAGCAAGGTATAAAAATATGTTGGTGGTGTCGCTAACGATGATAGGTGTATTTTCAGGTGTTCTAAAATTAGATGATGGTCGAAAGTTGATGTTTCCTGAGGGATGTGAAGTACCTTTGACAGTTGTTAAATCAGATGGTGGCAATACATACGATACGTCGGATTTAGCGGCATTAAAACATCGTTTGGAAGTGGAGAAAGCCGATTGGATTATTTACGTTATCGATTCTGGTCAAAGCCTTCATATTGAGGTTAGCCATTTTTAATGCTTTAAATTTTGAGGTTTAAAAAAGCGATGAAGTTTATTGCGATCAATTCACGATTGATTTATAAGTTCCCGTGAAATTTAACCAAATGTTGACGTAATCTGTGGAAATTGACGCAGAAATAACCAATACGTTTTCTCCGAAGGTTTCCAGATTACTGGATTGCACATCCGGAAATGGCAAAAACTACGGAGTAAAATCGTTCAAAATTGATAGGTTACGAGTATAGCGGAAATGTACAATTACAAAGACAATTATTAATAAATGAAAATTGATATTAATTTAAGACGATATTCGCAGCTGGTCGTGATCTCGGATGGTATAAATCCGAAGAGAAAAGAGTGGAACATGTCGGTTTTGGTCTTGTTCTCGGAGAGGATCGGTTCGTTGTATTTTTCTTTCTTTCACTGTTTTTCTCTTTCTTTGTAATTCGATGCGAACGTCCTTTCTTTCAAAATTAAAGCAAAAAAAAAAAATCGTTCTTGAAGAACGTAAAATATGGAAATTATTACCCAATTTATTCTAATAATAAAAATGACGTTTCTTATTCGGCATAAGGGATGTAATATTAAAATGATCGAAATTCTTTTATATGTGAAGGAATTAATTCATTAGCATATGCGATAAAGCTTTAAATTGTTTTATCTATTCATTTGGCACAATTTGATGAAGATATTTATTGATCTTTTTATGCTGCTTTCATATAATTTGCAAATGAATGCACCATAAAATAGGAAATTTGAAAGTGAAATTATGTTATAAGTCATTTATTATGTTCGTTTGAATCATAGAATTTTTTTTTTTACAGAAAGAAATTCAAAACTCGTTCGGGTGATACGATCCGTCTAACCGATCTACTCGATGAAGGTATTAGAAGAGCTGCAGCGAAATTGCAAGAAAAAGAACGTGATAAAGTAACTGTTTTTTTTTTTTTGACTGTTTTGTTGGAAATTTTTTCGATATTTTTTGGGACATGTTTTTAGCTGACTTTTTTTCGCTGTTTTTTGTTTTTGTTTTTTCTTAAATGTGGAAATTAGGTTAATGTCTATTTTGCTGCTTAACTTCCGATGCTTACTACAGCTATGATAGTTCAGCTTTTTATTAATCCACCTAGATTACTTAAAACACCAATTATGCTAACATTGGATAAGGTGGTTTTGAGATCGCTTCCTCATGCTTATTTTCATGCTCTTTGAATTTTAAACTTGAAATATGGGCTAGCATCCATTCTACTCATAATGGGGATGATAAATGTTAAGGTGATGTCACCACAAGAGCTAGAGGAGGCTCGTGATGCGGTCGCTTATGGTTGCGTGAAATATGCAGATCTATCGCAAACGCGTACTCAAGATTATGTATTCTCATTCGATAAGGTATATGTTTTGTGCATTATTTCATAGCTTTCTAGTTGATTTTTCTTCCTCTTATTGTTCATTTATCCAAAATGCATGGCAGTTTCGGCGCAATTTGGATTTACAGTTTAAATTACGATGTGATGTGGAAATAAACGATTGTCTATCTCATGTTTTTATTTTATTTTTATTATTTACATTATATATTTGTATGAAATTTTTTATTCTTATCCTCTCCGGGTCTAAGGTTTTTGATGTCCTGGAAGAAATTTTTGCTTAATTGTAGGGCATAATGGGATATGTTTGCAGATGTTGGATGATCGAGGCAATACGGCAGTCTATCTACTTTATGCTTATGCTCGGATAAGGTATCATTGAATGACCCATTAAATCAACATGTATACCCTTACAAATCATTCGAAATTTCAGTTACAAATTCTTGATCTCTGTTATATATAAACAAGCACTGCATTCATTTAGAAGGGTCTTGTGAAAGTCCTTTCGAAAAAATCTTTTTTCTATTTTAAGAGCGATAAGGGAGCTAATAGTGGGAGAATTGTGAGGCAATAAACATTATCTTTACTTCATAGAAAATATTGAACTATTTATCTATGTTATATACGATGAATAAATGATAAATCTTTGAATTGTTATTGAACATTATTTTTCTTAGTGAGTTCGTTGTTTTTGAAATTGTGTTTAGGTCGATATGTCGGAATGCTGGCATCTCACGAGAGCAGATCATCGATTACGCTCAGAATCTTCCAGAAGGTGGTCTACCACTAGAACATGAAGCGGAATATAAATTGGCTAAAACGATTCTCAAATTTTCCGATTGTATTCTTACGGTCCTTGATACACTATTTTTGCATCAGGTTTGTATCTTACTTTATACTCTTATTTATTTGTACATTAATAAATCACAGCTCCTTGAGTTTTATTCATCCTTTCCCTCTCCCCCCCTTCCACCTTCCACCATCTCAACTTCCGCACACCCGACCCCATTCCACCCCACCCTCACTATATTTGGAACAGATTTTCATTAGATTATGGTCAGCGCTGAGTAAATCAGATTTAAGATGAGAGTCTGAAATAAAAATGATAGTAAATCACTTAACTGTGGTGGCAGTTTTTTTTTTTTGTTTGTTTGTAGGTCGAATATGGAATCTCGATATGCCAATCTCCTAAATTTCTATTTGCATTAAATCAGTTTGCCGCAATAAGGAATAGTATGCGAAAACTGATGAAGTAACATTAGATATTACAGTGAGGGAATATCTAAGTACAGATACGGTAATTGAAACACGGTAATTTAACGTTGGTGACCAGAAATTCAGTGTTATAGGAAAGGCAAACTTCAGAGTCATGAAAGAGGAACTTTTTTTGCATTAAAGCCTCACATTCGTATGCTGAAAATATGTTCTTCTTATATTATCTTCAGCAGTAGAGAGCTTTCGTGTGTACATTTACTATTAGCAGCGCATGTGTGAGGTTCTGTTATTATGTGTTCATGAAATTTCCTAATGATCTATATTTTAATTTTTTGCTAATTTTTGCAACGTGGTATTAGGAGAGTATCTGGCTTTACATATATATATATATATATATATATATATAATCTGCCCATCACTCCTTTTGGAAATTTCAAATCACTAGCAACGAAATTCATGAAAATGAAATTCTGTGGGCGCAGCAGTACTTGAGGTACACCTCGCTACTGTGATCTATTTTTATTGCTTTGCATAGATTGTTTTCTAGGGGTTGACCTAATGAAATAAATGAACTAAGTAGATCGCAAAACGAATAAATCTTCGATGAGGGCAGTGATATTGCCCTGCCCGTTGATCACAATGTTGATGAGCCGCTGTCATTCTCGATGACCTCACCATTTAGTTAGAAGATGCGTTTGATTACTAGTGGTTGCTAGTGTTATTTGTTTGCGAAACCACGTTTGTCTACGCTTTCGTTACCTTCTTTATCTCTAAGAAATTCCAATATTTGGATGTGTCCTAATGCGCAAAAATGTTTGTGCGTCCATGTTTTGCAAGGTCTCCTCAATATGTGTGTGTGTTTCTTTGGCGTTCCATATTAGTTCTTTTTAAATTGCTGTAATGAATTTGCTTGAAGTTACACAATTCTGAAGTGAGGAATATCGGCATATGGTATCATCTATTAATGTTAAGGCTGTTAAGTAGAAAGTGATTTGATCACCATTTCGAACACTCTATATTTGAAGCTGAATCGATTACCAGTTTGCCTTCTTGATGCAATTTTTTTGATTGAGGGGGGAAATGAAGAATTGGATTTTAATATTTTATATCAAAAGAAAGCATTTTAGTGACCGTAACACAGGTTCGATTTGTCTCTTTGTACCAAATACTTAACATATTTCAGTGGAAAATATCTCATATGATAGACGCTGAAATTCTCTTTAAACATCGGATGTTTTCTTTCAAATAATTAGTTTCGTTATATTGTAACTAAAAAATACAAGTAAAGCTCATTAACCTTTTTACTTAAGCAACTTTTTTAATATTACTAATAAATGTTTAGCGATCCTGAAAATGTCTGCGTGGAAATATGATTAGATTAGGAGGAATTCTTTATTGATGCCATCGTTCAAGTGGTGTCCATTTCAGGTGCAAAACCTCTCCTACCTTAGATATGTTAAAAGTTTTTAGGTGTGTGACTATGTCTATTCGTTGGCAACCACTTTTCATGACTTCTACAACGAGTGTTATGTTATTCACAAAGACCGTGAAGGTTATTATTCACTTTTTGCAATTTTGATCACATTATGCACTCATTTCGATTAATAACGGATGGGAATTTCTTATCTGTTCTTTAAATTATGTTTGAATGCTTTGAGGGAACGGAGGAGGGGAGGGAAAGGAGAGAGTAGGGTAGGGGAAAGGGGCATATAGAAAATTTTCTCGTTTTTTGAGAAGCATTCCTTCTCATTTGTTTTCTTTTTCCAGTTGTTAAATTTTCTTCCGAAACTAATTTTAGCTTCCGAGATGGTTGTAACCTCAGTAAGGTGGTTGAAGTTTTTCTGCTCCTTTTTATTTAATTTGTTTTCAAAATATTTTTACAAGAAATCGGAACTTTTTTCTTCCAAAGCAAGAGATGTATTGTTTGAAATCTTTCAAAGCAAATAAGGTTTGAGAGGGGGTATTTTCCTGCGAAATTTTAGCAGAATAGAGAAACAGTATAGTGAACTTACAGAATTATGAAAACATTTTGTAATTTCTATTTTTATGATGCAAGGAGTTAGTTTAGAGGAGCGATTTTTCTGCCTTAGGATTTTAGGGATTGAAAAAAAAACCTGAAAATATTATACATACGTTTTGTATAATTTGTACGATCATTGAAAATAGAAGTTGTTAGGCATCTTTTGAAATTTTCTTTTGCTAAAATGGGCAGCTAAATTCGGTGATTGGTTTCATTAAAGAGTAATGCGTGCGAAGACCGGTAATAAAAACGTAAAATAGTTTTTACATTTAAAACGTTTTCGTGGTATAAGTTTTATTTTTTGTTTTACGTTCGGCCTTTTTTAGGCCGACATTTTGCTTGATTACCTAGGGCTCATCAGTGGATATGAGAGGAGAGGGGAACATGAAGCTTTTGTGCTATTTTACTGCAATTAATCGTTTAGCTTTACTTAACATTTTTTTTTTGTTGTTTTTATTCCCTTGTTGCACTCGAAATGTATTGAAATGATTTTAAGGATTTACCTTTATAGGTAATACGACGATTTACTATCATCGATTGGTTCTTTGTCAGGTGACCGCCGACATAATAGCAAATTGTTTTCAAATACTTGGCATTCGTAATGTTCAACGTATGTAAAAGTTGCGAGTGTCTACAAAGTTGCCTTGGCCTGACTGTCCTATCCACTCTCCTATTATCCCTTTGCTGTCTTATTTGCACTGTTATTGTTATCTCAATTTGTTGTTTTGATACCTGCGTTGAATAAACTTTTTGATTCGGAATGAATCACATAAAAAGTTTTTGTTATTAGCGTATTGCAACAGTTCGATTCATTTCGATTGCCTTCATTGTTGATATCTGAATCGTTTTCAAGTTTCTAGGTAGTGTTTAAAATAAAATAATAAGCATATTACCTCGTCGAAAAATAGTTAATGTGACCTTCGGCCAGAAAATATGCACCGAACGCAACTGTGGACCCGAGATCTGCGATCAAATATCCGCCTCATGCAGCTCGAGCTAAGGGTTCAGGTATGAAATAACGTCTGCCTCGTATATCTGCAAACCAAGAGTTCAGGGAAGGTTGTCTTGTGCGGGACTCGGTATACCCTCACAGGTGACCGTTGTGTTCAATGACGGTAGCCGTGCATAATTCAGTTGATTAAGTACTCTTCAGCCATAAATCCAGTACATTTAGGGTATCAATACCATGTTGTATGAGTTACTGATATACGATTTAGATAATTTAAAGTTGCTTCTTAACTAAAACTTATTCCAAATGTATAGGTGGGATATATTTCGATAGGCTGAACAGTGAAGGCTGTGTTCAGAGTCAACGCATCAGAAAGCTTTAGCAAAGGGTTCACATGAAGAAGCATTTATCGAAACTTCGATCATCTTATCAACAAAGGAACTACCAGCTAGCCCTTGCTGTTTTGTGGTGTAGAATCGCTACGGCCTTTTTAGAAGGTATGGAGGGTTGGAAGTAGAGAAAAGCTGGCTTTTGTGCTGTTAGAGATTTGAGTGAAACTTGGAACGATATTTCGATTACTGTGTTTGGCTAAACTCAAACATTTTTATAGTGACATTGCGTATTGTTTTTTTTTTCCTTTTTTTTAACTGCGACGATAATGGATAGCATCTTGGCGAGCACGAGTGGCTGCAGTTTGACGGTTCATAAAAATGGCATCTTGGTCCACCTTTACGTTTTTTTACCGGAATATTCATATGTGGTCCTCAATAATTGCAGCAATCCGATGCGTTTGATTTTCCTAATGTTGGAGAGGGGAGGGATTTTGGGGGTTAGTTGGAAGTATTGTTATCTTACAACTTGCTAGGGTCACATAAACTATAGTAGGCTGTATATCTCCCAGTATATTTCCTAACACGGGTATGATGCATTGGGCAGTTTAGTTCAACTCAACTCTTGCAATATTCTAGACGATGAAGCTTTTCTTAATTCTTTTCATGCCTGCAATCTTATTTACTTTGAGCAAATGTTTATGATAGTATAACAAATGATTTATTTACGGGAACATTTCTTTTCTATCATTTATCTTATTTTTGCATTAATTTGATGATAAAATTTTTGCGCCTTTTTTTTGCAAATTATAACAAGAGTGTGTTATGATATTGTTATAACACAATTTAGTGGAGTTTATACAGCATTCGTCATTTACATATTATAACAATAGGCCGTCATGTTTATTGCGTATGACTCACAGTAAAAACTGAATTCTGTTCTATTTGATATTATTCGTTGTTAGTTTTCGTGAGGGAAACAACTTGCTACACCAAATGTGAATGACTGAGGTCACAACAACTCATTTGATCATAATAGATCACTCGTTTACGCTATCAAAAGACTTGCATAAGTTTTATTTCGATCGAAATTTTTATCGTACTTGATCGATTAAAAATAAGCACATGCGTGGCATTCTTTCATTGGGAAGTTTAGTGAGCGGTCGAGCCGTAAAAATGTGGTAGCCGTATTTCGTGTTTTGTTACATATGCGACTGTAATCGATGCATCTCTATTTGCTTTAATTTATTCCGATGAGAATGGAATCCGTCTCGATGTTGTGTGTTTATTCTTTCAAAGCGCATCATACATTCATAGAACTAGGTGAAGATGCAGTCGGCGACCAATTTGCGGCAAAAACGCGATCCTATCACGTCGATTCTGAATCATTCGAATTTTGTATTATATATATTTGCAGAAGTTTCGATAGAAATGTTCGAGCGGGGTGGTACAGGAAATGGGAATGGGAATAAAATGAATCTGCGAATCGAGATTCTTGAGGGATTGTTGCATTCGATGGGTGAGGGCAGTAATGCGAAGATCAACTCTCTTAAGCAAACTATTCGCAGAAATAAAACCGATATGGCCGAAAACACAAGCAAATCGCTTGATCTTATGAGACAGGTTGGTGCTTTTACTGTTCCACGTAATTTTATCTTCCTTGCGGGAATGAGCTTCGATCCGGAATGTTGCTATCTTGAAGCGTCTTTAATTCCGTTTGTGTAGGCAAATCATTAAAAGTTTTTCCAATATAAGGCCTTTCAATATTGTTGTATCATTTCGAAAAATGGCATTTTCAGATATAAAAAATCTATTTAGAACTGTTTTCATCATAATCAATAGTGAACGAAGCACACTCACATCTATATCCTTGTAGAGGCATTCGCAAACATTTTAATTGTGAGAGGAAAGGGCATATGTAGAAAGGTGCATGTATTCTGATTTATAAGGTACCTGATCCTGCAGAGGTACGTAAACCAGAGATACGTTCTTTTCCGCTTGCAAAATGGTAGCACTCTTTCCAGTTGTTTCGTTATAAAGTGATGCTTTCAACTCTAAGGTTTTTTACACCTGACTGTTTGTACGTTTTTTTTTTTTGAGGTTTGAATGCATGGCTTCATAAAGGAATGCGAGCAATGCAAAACGCCAACTGACAGTCTTTTCAGCTAAAGAATAAATAAACTACTCAATAATATTGCCCAATCAATGAAAGAATATATTTATGCACACAAATTGTTGGTTCTTTTTTTTTGTAATGGCATTCTAAAGGATATATGTTGGAGGTATTTCAAGCGGAGATGACTGAAGAGTTTCGTCAGGTTCTTGATCGTCATGTACGAACCACTTTCTCGCCCGCATTCGAAAATCTTCGACGCAATGGACATGTTCGTTTTATTGGCTTGTCATCATCTTTGTTTTGTCATTGCGATTATAGTCAAGGAGGATAGGAATTCAGCATAGCATCTGTTTTGTTTGTTTCTCCTCCAAGATTGTTTATTGAACTTCGTTCCCGTCATAGCATATCACTTCGAAAAATGATGCGTAGAGAGCCTGTACCCATACCTGATGCTCTTTTTATTGAGCGCCCTTAGTATTTCCCTACCAACTTTCTGCTGCTTATCACTGCAACAGTGTTCCTGGAATCCTGAGGTTTTCGACTAGAGGACAAATATCCAGTATCTTCGGCACTTTCTCAGTTAAAATATACTATTCCTGGAACGTTTGCTTGCTGTAAAAGGTTTTCTTCTTACTCGAACCTAAGGAATAGGCGAAACAGAAGTTGTCAACGCATTCTTCTATGTACAAATTTACCAATACTTCGTCCATGCCATCTTTGCGAATTGTAAATGCTTGATAGGAGATTGTCTTCGTTTTTTAAGTTCTCTAATATTCTCTTAAAAGTAGCTTATTTATTTATAATTCATTCTTACAATTACAGGAAGTTTCCGATGAAGACATAAAGGAGTTGTGTCGAAACATCCTGGAGTCAGCGAAAACCCCTTTTCTTGCTGCTGAAACTATTGACCCATTAAAGGAATTCGATCCTCCAAGGTGAGCGATCCTATTTTCATAACGTTAAGCTTTATTGAATAGTTACCGCCGACTAGACAGTGGTTCTTGGAAGACATGGGAACGTTTGATAATTAAGTAAACAATATTTGCTCAAAGTGAATTTTAAGTAGATGAAGTAATTCCTACTGATATCATTAAGTAAGTATAATTTTAAAGCACTCGTTTACATAGTATATTGTGTTGCATAATTCTGATAGAAAATTGGAAATTGAAACATTTTAATATGATATCAGTTGTGTGCATTGATTACATAGGAAGCTATTTGTGGATTTTTCAGTTGTCGTGGATTTGATTCGGATGTCGAAAGTGAGGCGAGTGTGATGAGCATTGTTGCCCAGCAACCCACTGTACATGCACCTGCAGTTCGTGGTAGGAAAAGAGGGCGACCACGCAAGGTAACGCTTATTTCTTTTACATTTCAAGCTGAATCCCCCACTCATGTCTGCTTTTTCCTCGATCTTTGTTGAATGCGTTTACCGCCTCAGTGATGGATTAGGAATTAGCTAGCAAAAAGAGGCGCCTATCTGTCCATATGCGTCAACAGGAAATTTCTACTAATACTATTTTAATGTAATATGAAAATGAATTGTCCTTATGAATCGATCACAGTGAACATTTAGCAGTTAGTGGCCCAAAAAGTGTTTGTTGTGAAAGTGAAGTTGTAAAATTGGAAAGTGTCTTTGATAGCGAGGGTTGCATTGATGTGAATATTCGAGAAGGGTTGTGGTGGAGGGGGAGAACGAATGTGGCCGTTGTATGATGGTTTAGCTTTCATATTATTAATTTTCGTGCAGTTGCAAACCTTTGAAATCTCGTTCACTTTCGTTTGTGTTTCTTATAGTTCCGCACCTGTGGTCCCGGAATATGGAGATCATGATGATTGAAGTGAATTCTCTCGTGGTAGTGTTACTTCTTCCTCTAGGCATCATGAAAAATACGAGTCCACTCCTTCCTCAAACATCATCAAGGTTATTGCTCTTCGGTGGTTTTATTGAAGCAACTACGGTATTTATTTTGTGGTGTATTATATTTGCGATTAGTTGAGGAACATTTTTTTGTTTTCTTTTTTATCTTTTTTGTCCATCAACATATCTGTGTTGATGTTGATTTTAGACGGATCTGGATTGTGGACGAAGTGGTACACCAATTATGCGATCGACCGATGCGATAACGGCTCGTGAAGCAGAAAAGGTAAATGTTTTGGTATATTTAAATGTTACCGTTTATTGGCCAATATCCTAGAACGGCAGCTGTTTCAATGAAAATAAATTGGTGCTTTAGAGTTGAGGCAATGGCTTTGGAAGAGATGATTCATTCTTTTGGATAAGGTGGTGCCGACGATTAATTTTTGCAGTAGAAATGCTTTAAAATGAAGATATTCTATGAGAGCAGTTTCCTTTTCGAATTTCTTTTTGTAAAGAAAAGCGATATGAAATCAATGAAATCGTGCTTTCATTGTTTTAGAAATAAAATTCCCATTGTTTTTGGTCTTTTATAGAGTGAATTGTTAATGAGATTGACAAGCAGTCTTTTTGGTTGAATGTGCTGGTGTGTTCAGTGTTGATGCCGAAGATGTTTGCATCGTTGTTTGAATTCATCAATGCTTGAGTGACTTTCATCAATTGAAACTATTTGATGTAGAGAATGGCATGTGCGTGTGTATGTATGTGTCTGTCTATTATGTGCGACACTTTCAGTTGGCATTCGTTTTGTGAGAAGCACATGTATAAGTGCAAGGAAAACAAGCTGCGCCTTTTTTTGCCTCCAAAGTAGCCAACTTAAATTCAAACTCATAATTTTTATGTCTGCTTGGTATTTTTTATTAGCTAAATAGATATAGAATATAGTTGAAAAACTTCAATAATTTAATGAAATGCGTATTTATCAATAATGCCTCTTATTTAAGTGGAATGCCGATCGCGTGAATGCATCGACTCGTTTCATTCTTGGTTCGAAAGTTTCGCGTCTATTGGCTACCGCACAACGTGGCAGTCTTTATATGAAGTATCCACGCATGTTTCGTGTTAGTGATTTTGTTCGATTTTTATGGAAATAATTGGAGTTTATTTGCAGCCTCAGTTATAAGTCAATCTTGAATGAATTTGTAGTGGACGTTTTATTAAGTTGATTTTCGTCGAAAGTTCAAATCTACGATCACGGACCATCTCGGCCTTTCCTATTAATTGATTAAGTGCAAAAGAACATACAAACATTTAAAGGTGGCAATTTTGCATGCCTGCTACATTGGTCGTTTTCTCGCTTTGCATCAGTTATGTCAAACGTGTTGTGAAGCGTACAGAAGAGATGACGCGATATTCGCTTTTACATTCCGATCATCTGGCCAGTCGAATTCGTAGGTTACGTGTAAATAGCAAACATGCGAAATAATAAGCCCATATACCAGTAAACTCGACAATTAGCCCATACTTTATGCAAAAGACGCGCTTTTTCGCAACCCGATCAATGTAATGTGGAAAACCGATTGGCGTAAAATGCTGCAAATTTTTTCTACGTTTTTCCGAGAATGATGGATCAGTGCGGTTTATGGCGTAGATCATTTACATTAAATGCATGAAACTTCATAACTCTACATTCAGTGCCCCCTTAGTAGTTACTGCCACACCGACAAGAAGGCACATACATACGCTCAAGCAGGACCTTGTGAAGACGGATTTATGTAGGGGACTTGTGCGAGTGGTTAGGTTAGCTAGAAGATGA
Organism: Baylisascaris schroederi; assembly: GCA_006503575.1. NCBI lineage: Eukaryota > Metazoa > Nematoda > Chromadorea > Rhabditida > Ascarididae > Baylisascaris > Baylisascaris schroederi. The sequence continues at coordinate 490,132 of QEWY01004152.1, read as the reverse complement.
AAATATTATTTCGTGCATCCGTTAATTGTTGGTAATTATGAAATTGATTAACTAGGTAGGGCAGTGCAAAGGCGTTTATCCTGCCAGCTCATTTGCTACGCATTTTCGCTTGCTTGCAACCCGATCACAGTGTAAGTTAGATCGACTGTAAGTTCAGCAGTTTTGAGGCTTTGAGGTGACTGTAGTTCTTCTGGGTTGATAGGTCAGTTTAGTTCTCGGTGTAGAGATCGAAATATAACTGAGGGTGCTTCACAACTGTGGGATGGGATGGAAAGTGACTGTCAACAATATACCCTTAAAGTTAGTTTTTGCCGGAAATTTTTTTTTTCTGGGAATGGTGTCCGTTAGATTATGATTCATGTCGTTGCTTTTCATAATATATAGTTTATTACCTTCTTTAGTACGTAGGCGATGAGGATGACCGTGTATGGCTTATCGAAAATCGGCTAACAACACGACTATCTGGGAAAATATTTATTATGATGCTGGAAGACGTCATTGAAATTGCAGCATCGGAAAATTATACGTATGCATTTCTTCTTCATTTTGGCTAATTTCTTGCATTTTTTGCCTTGTTTCGTTTTTTTTTTCGATTCACATAAAGCACTTTCCCATCTGAGGGCCCCTCCATCCCCTCATACCATTCGCCCTTTATCCTAAAGCCGTATTTAATTATGGGTCGAGTATATCACGAACACTATTTCAAAAATTTTTTGGAATTAGTGAGCCGCACCCTATTTGTTTTCTTATAGCAAGTTTAAGTGGTCTCAATTAGTTTTCTGGTTGTCGTGATTTGCCTATGAAGCATAAATCCCTTTAGACCAAAGTTTTAACTTTTTCGCGATGCCATTTGGTGTGCTTATCTTTGTGCAGACACTATAAGCCCAAGTTTGTAGATGAGAAAATATAGTACTGTGATGCTTAATAATTCAAGAACGGTATATCATTTCAAAAAATTAATTCACTTTCAAGGAAATTGTTAGACTTTTGGGCGTTCAAATTGCATCGTCAATTTGAAACATGAAAATTGGAACGAGAACTTTGCCGTCGTTTTACCCTTTGATGAATAATGTCAGATACGTGAGCATTTTTTTAGACAACATTCAGGAATATTAACTTCGTTCGTTTCGTTAAAGATAATAAAGTGTGGAGTTTATATATGATTATGTACAAACAGTCTCTCATAAACGATCTCAACGACCTCCCACAAACCATTTTTTGTCTAACGGTTTGCGAAGGAAACTCTCCCGTCGTCCTCCCATCCCAACATTTCATCTCCCGTATACCCGATAGTTTTTTGACATGGTTATGACTTTAGTGGTAATGTGGTAATGTTGCGATCTAGAGATTGATATTTCATTTGTTCAGTTCAGCTGCGATTGCCTAGTTACTGTTCTATCCGGATTGCTCGCAGCGGTATTAAAGTACATAGAATCGAAAGTTATCAAGGAAACAAAAATAAACCATATGATTTTTACCCTATAATGAATCAGAAAGCATCTGAAATAAGTGAAGGGGAGTCGGCTTCCAGTGCAGCGATCGTCGATTATAAAGGGAAAAATCTTTCAGGAAAAAAAACATAAAGTAGGCAGATGACTTCCGCAATGGATAGCGGCTTAATACCTGAGCCGTTTCATTGCCTTGATCGGTTATTCGCTGTTTTTTTTCGAAAGATTTTCCTAGATGCATGAGAATAACCGAACAAGATATGCAAGGAACGTATTTATCATCATCGCGATTTTTTTAATGCTTAATAGTTTGAGGAAAACTTCTGTAATTCTTTCTATCATTAATGATAATAAATTTCATATTTTCAGCGGTAGTGCAGCAGAGTTTGAGCGCGTGTCGTTTTGTGTCCCAGCCTCACTGATCGCTAAGATGAAAGTTCGTATGGGCGAAGTATATGAACAGTTGAAACTCAGAGTGGTTGGCAATTCGCCGTTCGGACATTTTTGAGTGCCGATCGAATGACACTTCGTTGAGGTACTTATCATTGATTGTTTCGGTGATCTTATAACCGCTTATTTCGAGCTGACTCCTCTTCATTGCTTTTGCTTTGCTTTTTTGTTTCTCAAAGGGATTTATATTTATGAAGAGGAAATAAAAAAGAAATTTTAGTGTGTAATAGTAATAAGAATAAAATTAATTGAATTATATTAGGCGCTAAAGTAATTTGTATTTTTTAAGTGTATTGAGATGGTTCTTGAAGTTTGGATTATGGTGAAGTGAATATCGGGGGAGCGGAGCTTTTCCTATTATATCTGATCAGTGCAGGAAGTGTTATAATCAAGTTGCACTCATTGTGAATACTGTCTTTCGATAATTTTAACTGTTATTGTCTTTCATATTTCAAATGTTTTGTTTCGTTCTTTTTCTTTTTCTTTTTCTTTTTCTTTTTTTTAATGTAATGTGGAAAACCGATTGGCGTAAAATGCTGCAAATTTTTTCTACGTTTTTCCGAGAATGATGGATCAGTGCGGTTTATGGCGTAGATCATTTACATTAAATGCATGAAACTTCATAACTCTACATTCAGTGCCCCCTTAGTAGTTACTGCCACACCGACAAGAAGGCACATACATACGCTCAAGCAGGACCTTGTGAAGACGGATTTATGTAGGGGACTTGTGCGAGTGGTTAGGTTAGCTAGAAGATGAAAATATTATTTCGTGCATCCGTTAATTGTTGGTAATTATGAAATTGATTAACTAGGTAGGGCAGTGCAAAGGCGTTTATCCTGCCAGCTCATTTGCTACGCATTTTCGCTTGCTTGCAACCCGATCACAGTGTAAGTTAGATCGACTGTAAGTTCAGCAGTTTTGAGGCTTTGAGGTGACTGTAGTTCTTCTGGGTTGATAGGTCAGTTTAGTTCTCGGTGTAGAGATCGAAATATAACTGAGGGTGCTTCACAACTGTGGGATGGGATGGAAAGTGACTGTCAACAATATACCCTTAAAGTTAGTTTTTGCCGGAAATTTTTTTTTTCTGGGAATGGTGTCCGTTAGATTATGATTCATGTCGTTGCTTTTCATAATATATAGTTTATTACCTTCTTTAGTACGTAGGCGATGAGGATGACCGTGTATGGCTTATCGAAAATCGGCTAACAACACGACTATCTGGGAAAATATTTATTATGATGCTGGAAGACGTCATTGAAATTGCAGCATCGGAAAATTATACGTATGCATTTCTTCTTCATTTTGGCTAATTTCTTGCATTTTTTGCCTTGTTTCGTTTTTTTTTTCGATTCACATAAAGCACTTTCCCATCTGAGGGCCCCTCCATCCCCTCATACCATTCGCCCTTTATCCTAAAGCCGTATTTAATTATGGGTCGAGTATATCACGAACACTATTTCAAAAATTTTTTGGAATTAGTGAGCCGCACCCTATTTGTTTTCTTATAGCAAGTTTAAGTGGTCTCAATTAGTTTTCTGGTTGTCGTGATTTGCCTATGAAGCATAAATCCCTTTAGACCAAAGTTTTAACTTTTTCGCGATGCCATTTGGTGTGCTTATCTTTGTGCAGACACTATAAGCCCAAGTTTGTAGATGAGAAAATATAGTACTGTGATGCTTAATAATTCAAGAACGGTATATCATTTCAAAAAATTAATTCACTTTCAAGGAAATTGTTAGACTTTTGGGCGTTCAAATTGCATCGTCAATTTGAAACATGAAAATTGGAACGAGAACTTTGCCGTCGTTTTACCCTTTGATGAATAATGTCAGATACGTGAGCATTTTTTTAGACAACATTCAGGAATATTAACTTCGTTCGTTTCGTTAAAGATAATAAAGTGTGGAGTTTATATATGATTATGTACAAACAGTCTCTCATAAACGATCTCAACGACCTCCCACAAACCATTTTTTGTCTAACGGTTTGCGAAGGAAACTCTCCCGTCGTCCTCCCATCCCAACATTTCATCTCCCGTATACCCGATAGTTTTTTGACATGGTTATGACTTTAGTGGTAATGTGGTAATGTTGCGATCTAGAGATTGATATTTCATTTGTTCAGTTCAGCTGCGATTGCCTAGTTACTGTTCTATCCGGATTGCTCGCAGCGGTATTAAAGTACATAGAATCGAAAGTTATCAAGGAAACAAAAATAAACCATATGATTTTTACCCTATAATGAATCAGAAAGCATCTGAAATAAGTGAAGGGGAGTCGGCTTCCAGTGCAGCGATCGTCGATTATAAAGGGAAAAATCTTTCAGGAAAAAAAACATAAAGTAGGCAGATGACTTCCGCAATGGATAGCGGCTTAATACCTGAGCCGTTTCATTGCCTTGATCGGTTATTCGCTGTTTTTTTTCGAAAGATTTTCCTAGATGCATGAGAATAACCGAACAAGATATGCAAGGAACGTATTTATCATCATCGCGATTTTTTTAATGCTTAATAGTTTGAGGAAAACTTCTGTAATTCTTTCTATCATTAATGATAATAAATTTCATATTTTCAGCGGTAGTGCAGCAGAGTTTGAGCGCGTGTCGTTTTGTGTCCCAGCCTCACTGATCGCTAAGATGAAAGTTCGTATGGGCGAAGTATATGAACAGTTGAAACTCAGAGTGGTTGGCAATTCGCCGTTCGGACATTTTTGAGTGCCGATCGAATGACACTTCGTTGAGGTACTTATCATTGATTGTTTCGGTGATCTTATAACCGCTTATTTCGAGCTGACTCCTCTTCATTGCTTTTGCTTTGCTTTTTTGTTTCTCAAAGGGATTTATATTTATGAAGAGGAAATAAAAAAGAAATTTTAGTGTGTAATAGTAATAAGAATAAAATTAATTGAATTATATTAGGCGCTAAAGTAATTTGTATTTTTTAAGTGTATTGAGATGGTTCTTGAAGTTTGGATTATGGTGAAGTGAATATCGGGGGAGCGGAGCTTTTCCTATTATATCTGATCAGTGCAGGAAGTGTTATAATCAAGTTGCACTCATTGTGAATACTGTCTTTCGATAATTTTAACTGTTATTGTCTTTCATATTTCAAATGTTTTGTTTCGTTCTTTTTCTTTTTCTTTTTCTTTTTCTTTTTTTTTTTTTTGCTTTTAATAGAAATTCATCCATTGAGCTCAATTGTTGAGTGGATTTAAGTGATAGAGTATCGGTAAAAGTGAATAGCCTGTGAAGTATTTGTGTTGAATTTAGAAAACGACTGAAATATCGTTACCATGAATATCTTTATAAGTTTAGTTACTTTCTTAGGGCATTTCGAATATCGTTTTTATTTTTATTTTTAGGGCGAAAATTTGTTTTTATTGTTTATTTCCATATAGTACGATATGGTAGCATACTTACGGCTTACAACCTAATTTCCAACTTCAAGAATTAGCGAGATGATCTTAGAGAACTATTCACATTATTTTATCTAGATTTTGTAAGTTGAATGATTTGTTCCGATGAAAAAGGTGAAGGAATTTTCTTGGTATAATATCAGGGAGCTTGGGAATAATGTGGGTTGCTAGTTGAAAGCGAAATGGGAACTAGCGTGCAGTGCTTTAGAAAATTTGTCCTTTGGTGCAACTTACTTAGTCGACGGGACTATTAAGTTGCCAGAATATGTTTATTGAGCGGATATATTGTACTGTTTGTTGGGAGGGACGTTGGTGGCAGGTCATCTTTTTTGGGAATTTGCTGTGGATGGGGTAGTATACGATTGCAGATAAGCGTGGTCGTTACCAACTATGCTGCTGCAGTTTCAGTGGTGCATCGATAGTTTAGGTGAGATAAAAATACGCATAAAGTTGAGTTGAACTAAGAACCCCATTACATTTAGCGTTACAGGTTTCACTTTTTGGTGGCCTCAAATGAGTCCAAACTTCCGCTGTAATGTACCACACCTCTATTCATACACTGCGCTCACATCTGCAATATTTTCGTAAATGCTGTCCTCTAAATTGAAGCATTACGTTGCGCCGTCAGCTGATGAAATATTGGAGTTATGTGTCCGTGGTCGAATACCGATCGCTGTTGTTCCGTCTTTGTTTGTTGTATGCCGTTGCTATGTTGCGAAAAATGAAGATTTTATTAGAATACCAAAGTGGAATTGGCTCCCGATCTCTATTAATAATAATTTGACGGTAAAAGCCGCTCTATTACGGTAGAATTTGTTGCCACTGTAGCAATGGGGTGTTTTTGATGACCAATGGAAAGTTATCCGCAGAAGGGGACGAACCCGCGACCTCTACTTTGGTGGGCGGGTGCCCTACCACTGAGCTATCGGGGACGTCTCCACTTCTCATCAACTCCATAAACAAGAAATTGTGGTCGACGGTACTACGGCAACATTGAGCATTTTATCGAAATATTTCTTAACAAAATAAGATGCAAAGATGCCCTAGATGACACCATTCAACTATGAATGAGAAGCACCGAATCTGAGCAGCTTTCATGAGAGAGATGAGTATTCTACAAGACAAGATGTTCTATAAGATCCAAAAAACACTAATGAAATAACATCGTTTGGCGGCTAAGATCGGTTGGTGCCAAATTAAAATTGAGATTCAGCAGTTAAATTATCTGCCTTTTGCTCTACAATAAGATTTCTAAATACTAGGACCCAAACCCGTCCTATCACTTGGTTAAGAAAAATACACCTTTCAAAGAAGCAGTAAGATAGCTTTAAAAAATATCGACCAAACAATTCTAAAACGATTCGAAATAGGGAATTTCGAGGGTGTCAGTATATTCGACAAAATCAAAAAAAAAAAACCGGAAATTCATGACAATACCGTGTTCACTCTTATTTTTCGAAAAACAGCACAAAAATAACCACAACAACCAAACAACAATAAAATAAACAACAACAAAAGAACCGTTCAAAATACTACTACCTCATAGAGCAAAACAACAACATTTACCTACGAAAATTATATATCATAAATAAGCTACCTCGTAAAATAAAATATTCATTGTATGCAAGTTAGCATCCCTCTCATGACAACATTAAAACTTCGAAAATGGTTTTCATTAAAAAGGAGAAAAATTTTTTGAGCACCTCTCTCAATTAATGCGTGAAATATATCGATTTTAATCTTTTCAAAGCAATATTTTTGCAAAGATTATTATAAAATAATAACTACAATATTTTTCACAACCATATCAGCACATATAAAAGAGATCAACAATAAGAGGCAATAAAAAAGTCGTTCACACTCGTATAAAATCACTCGTGATTACTTGAGGTACTCGAAATTGAATCTAAAAATTGAAACGTTCAATTAATATTCAGAATCGACAGAATTATTCGATGGATCAGAACTCTTAGAAACATCAACGAATAAGATGTGCATCAATTAGACAACGAAACCTAACATATTCACATGCTGTCCATACCGAATTTCTCTTTTTATCTACTTGAATATCACAAATTACACAATCAAGCAAGTCTACGAATTGAATTTCGATTGCGATGAACGACGAAAGTGAGGAAATTGAAAACTTTCAAATAACCATATCTTAACAAAGGTGCATCGTGTAACAATATAAGAATATGCTCAGATTCGTCATGATGGTGGATCAAAATGTTAACGTGAGCTCCCAAATTTTAAGTTTTCAAGTTTTATTAAAGGAATCCTTCAAGCATTTTTGGCATTCCTTAATAAAGGTAAGGCTTCCTTTTTTCATTCTCCTTTTTCTGCGTACGAATCTGCAGTCAACATTCTCACTGAAAGGTTTTCCAAATAAGATAAATTTCATTCCACCTTCGATCCTTGAATACCTTTATCTCATTTAAATTTTGTTTCATATAAATCTTTTTATCCCTTTTTTCTTTTTATTTGGCTCTTTTTTTAATGATAGCCTTTGATAAATTACATACCCTCTCAGACTTCACCTCTCCAAACAACGCAGATGGTCTTAAACTTTTCTCGATTTCTCCTTGAGTGGAAAACATATGAAGAATCTTCCCCATTGTAATTTCTCGACCAACCAACTTAGAGTAAATTTGTTGCGCATTAATTTAACGCTTATGATTGCAGTAGCTGTTTCCGTCATACTTTTCACCTCTAAAGTGAAGGTCTACGAGTCAAAATTATCGATCTAGCAAAGATCAATTTCTACATATTTACTAAATTAGAGAGGTGCCAATAATTCCAAACGTCGGTGAGAAAATAAACAGAAACTGCGAATCTCTAATACAATGCTATCCCTATTTCAATGCATACAGCCTTGTTCAATTGTTATTCCTCGGTCTCGAAAAGATCTGCCATAAAAATTCTGCATTTTCGCAATCTACTCCACTACAGACCGAAAGTTAAGACCACCTACAGGTACATTCCAAGTGTAAATTTTAAAGCAGTTTCAATTTCTATTCCAACTGATTAAGGCTACCCGGTATAACTGATATAACAGCTTCAACAAAAATTCCTTCTGATAAAGACAAGAAGTACTTCTAGCATCTGAAGAAGCAACGATTTCATGAACAAATATTAGTAGACAATAACGATCAAAGCAAAGCATAGTGGCAAACTCCTTTGGACGCCTAAAATTTCATAGAAATCTGATATATCCTACTGAAAAGTAGCAATAAAAACTCACCTGCTTAAAATCATAGGAATGCTAGAAATAAGTACACCATAAGATGCTGAGTTGTCAAACAACTCGAAAACCGGTGCCGCAATTAGCTTGTAATTGCTCGGTACGGCAAATAGCGCCGTTCGAGGCAACTGCACCAAGAGTAGCTTCGTCTGCTCCTTCGGTTGTGTGACGTGCGCCGGGATGTACGGATACTGCAAAGCGTTCTGGATGTAGGAGTACCATAGAAGGCTTTTTGGATATATTTATCTTCTGCAGAATGCTTAGTTTTATCTTAGAGTTGCTGCATTCTTATGCGGATTAAGGTTGTGATTTTTAATACAATGAGATCCTGCTCCATGAGCAGCTTGCTGTCTTTTCTCGTGGTACCACAAGTGCTACTTTTATACGAAATACAGTTCTGGAGCAATTTTTTGCACATCTATGATAAGTACCTCCTGCATATTAGGTTTCCGTCAAATTTCGTCAAGCTGAAGTTTTCCGCGGTTGACTGGTAAGTGTGTTTGTATTTACCCAAAAAAAAAACTACTATTTCGTTTCTGCAAGCTGTTGTATGGGTTAAAGATCATCTTTGAGGAAATCAGTTGCCTATTGCGCGGCTCGCAAAGTGCGTTCGCTAGCCGGATGTCGTTATGAGCTTTCAACGATGGTTTCTTTCCCATGGGAAACCGGGTACATAAGCTGCCGTTATCTGCTTATACGACTACCTTTACTGCAAAAAGGACTTTTACAAGATCGGAAAGATAAAAGAGCATTTAGAAAAATGAAGAGATACTGATATATTCTGGATCTTCGACAGCGAACGGTTTTTGCAGTGGTACTACATCGCTTGCAGAAGTTTTCATCATGCGCCTCATCACAGAACTTGATGATAAAGGGTTTTAATTTATTCGAAACATGTTCCAACAGCGTAAAGAGTACATAAAGCTTGAAGTGTAATAAACCTTTTTAAGACGAAACTAAATAGCTTATTTAGCGCATCACTTTTCCTTTGCAAGATTAATTTCATCTACGGTTTCGATTGAAGCACTCTTTATTGGATGAATCTTAGTGAAATTTATGCTGAAAACTTGAAATTTCAGCTCAACTGCCTGCTGTTTAAGTTCTGCGATAATAGTAAAATTAAGCACTGCTTCTTCATGCACTGACTTTTGATTATTACAATCGGTCCGTCAATTTCCTAGGAAACAAACAGAAAAACGATTATTACATCAATAAAGTAATCACGATATCTCACCCGAGGCGGGTCGAAATTTGGGCGCCACCAGTTTGCAATTTCCTCTGCTACATTCCATTGATCATTTATCAAATTTTCGTCACAACTGGCACGACCAAAAATCTGAATGGCAGAAAAATTGACCAAATTTTTCAAAAAAAAGTTGCGAGAAAAAGTTGCAATATCAAGCGCGACATTGGAAGAATTTTCAAAATGATGCGGTCAATTATTTAAGTTTCTATTAACAGCGAGTTCGACTATAACAAAGATAAATCCAAATCGATAGCACCTACTTGCTGATTTCTAAAAAATAAGTCGTTTCCCTTTCGATAGTAGTAGTAACAGTTCAACGAAGCCCCCTACAAATAATAGGCCTGGATTCAAATCTCATCCACAGTTCCACTTAAAAAATCAATTTCTGAAAGAATTTCAATTGCAGTTTAGAAATTGAGTTGAAGGGATAAGGATAAATATACTCAATGCTTGTTTTCGATAAATTTCACATCAAGAGCACCCGCTTCCTTTTTGCTATTATCATTGTTGGAGTTGAGAAATTTTCATATTTCAGTTAATTACATTCTCATCTCTAAAACTCCAATATTAAGATCGAAAACAGACATATTTTTATAGGATTCTGATGAAATTTGACGTATAACCCTTATTATTTTATGAAAACTCACCTCAGTCAAAATACGCTTGAGGCCGTTCACTTCATCTTCTCCTGGAGTAAGCTCTCCACCGGGTCTGCAAAAATGAACATTAAAAAAATAAGCACGAAACAAATATGTTAAAAATACGAAAACAAACCTGAGACTGCAAATACACTTTTTATGTAAGTTAACAGTAATAACGGCCATCACAAAACTTTACCCTCTCATTTTTGCCTTAAGTGAAAGGCATGTTTTGAGAAAGTGGGACCCCAGAATACAATAGTATGATGGCTCAACGCAAACTTAACTGCAGCCAAACTTGGTACGGTCAAACTTTCGAGTACGCAGAAGTCAAAAGCCATAAAATCTTCCTAGCCGAAATTTCACCTTCTTCTTCTGGCAACTCTCTCATTCGCCTTTCTTCTTTTGGGTTGATTAACAACTATGAGTGGTCTAGACGCAGCTAAATTGGTGGGCTTTGATTTTCGCGCACATTGCTAAACTTGACATCTAGTGTACTGCTCCCGGAAACGACTGCAGACGATCCACCCAGACACGCAATTAAAAGTCCATAACGAAATTTTCGGAACACGAGTCGTGCAATTTTGCACCACCGCAACTCTGACCTTGTAAATTTGGCTGCATTCAACCATTCGTGGCGATTTCCAGAAAAAAGAAGCACATTATAAATGTGTTCATAACTAAGCATCTTCAGATGAAGCAAGTGGAATGAGCCGAAAAATTTTGAGCGCAAAGGGATCAAAACGAGCTGCAAAGGTTTCACACAGCTCACATATCCTAGAATTTCATGTAGACTTGTGCATTTCATTAAAGATAAGCTTCAGGCAGAATATGCAGAAATGGTCCAGAATGCAAACTCTGTGGAAAAATTCTGTCCAGCTTGATGGATAATGTCAAAATAGGGGAAGTATACCACACGCTACCATTCAGAGTAGATCCCTACAGGCTGCGTCGGCTTTTCCTCACAACAGCAGTTCTAATGTTAGAAAGAAAGGGGCATGGCCTGAAAGATGCTTCGCAAAGCCTGGATTTTCTTATCTCTCCCAAACCTCGCACGGTCTCTCTCCTCAACTAGGAGTGGAAAGCCGATGCGCATGTGCGGCTACATCAGTCTCCACAACTTGGTTCCCTACCTATAGGTTGCGAACAAGGTGGCAATCACCGAGAAAACCGCATCTTCTTTAGTGGAATAAAATTCTGTGAGAAACAACTTACAACTTGAAAAAGTTCTGTCCCACCCGAAGAAGAAGGACGTGTGGCAAAGAGTGTTCGTGCACGAGAATGACGGCATCTACTGAACGTCGCATACCCATTTTGTGGAATTCGTTGCGCATCCGATCGAAACGATCATGTACAGACGAATCACGTTCATGTTGCGCCTCTTTTTTTCCGAATATATAATTCGTTAGCGGATAGCTGCAAATGATTGCGAATATTTCAGCCTAAATTAAGTTTCACCTCAAAATAGAACGGGAAAAATGATCGCAGAAAAACGCTATCAGAGAGTTTCTTCGAAGTGAATAAACGGATAAAAAATACATCATGTTTAAATCACCTCATAAATTACAATATATGAAAACGGACATAATGAAATGATATTGTAATCATAGCTGAGAAAAACCTCTGATTTACAACATGCAACATTATACGAATCTTTGTGACATTGAAGATATGTTTCGCAAAACGCAATATCGCACGGCCAGTCTTTTGCAGCAATATCTCTTATATACATACATATATATAGTGAAAAAGCGCAAATATAGATGATATGCAAATAGATGATAAAGAATCTCTAAGCAAAAAACACCCCTCCTGCCGAAAACTAAAGAAAAACTTACAGCTTAACGACTTTATGATTAAGTTCACGTTCTGTTTCCATAGTCGAGGTATAGAATCGCGATCGCTCAAGATAGTACTGAAATTAAAACTATCGTTACTTCTTGGACAAACAGTAGGAGAAGGCCACCCAAGGATGCGCACAAAATGCGACTTTCATGATTGCACAACGCTCGACCGGTTGCACCAACATACGAAAAAATAATGAAACACCACAGTGGAAGATCTATATGCGGGTATGCATCTTTTGTTAACACAACACAAATGCCTCATCGATGACACGACATAAACGAGAAATACCTAATCACTAACCTAAATGACCACTGGTTAATCTCATATCTCGTGCTCAACATGAGCACTTATGAGTTAGAATAAGCAACAACTTCATAGAAATGCACGCATTAAGATACATTACACTGAGGTAAATGCATCATACCTATGCAACCTTTGACTGGGTTGGATGAAGAAAGGAGGCACAATCCTAAACGTTGAAATCACGCAAAAATGAACCACAACCAGAAGACAAAAAAGCACAGGCAATCACTGAAAATTTCATAAAGAACGCAAAATTTTTATTGCAATCTGCGGCTTTTCAATTTGAATACGAGGATTTAATTCTCAAATCACTAAAACAAGACCAATTTTTTTCATCTCAAACTTGAATTTCATTTCATCAAAAGTGATTTCTGAATGCATTCCTAGCAGCTAGCCACAAACTGTGGCTAGCTGCTAGGAATAACATCCGTGAGTAACATGTAACATCCGTCACTCTATCGCTGTTTGGTGCCGTGGCATGGCATAACGGTGCAACCGTGGCATAGGCTTGTCGTGTCTGGCATCTAGTCGCCCTATGTTGCCGCTTTGCTACGCGATCACGATTAGCCCCATCTCAAAGAACTGTAAACAGCGGAATTTTCAAAAGAAAAAGATGAATTGGGAGGCCGGAAAGAGGAAAGGGAGGGCGCCGTCCCTTTGCGGTATATATGACAGCTCGGCCAATTATGCTTCCATATTACCATCAGAACAGAAAATGGCATTTTTTGGGTTCTGTCGCTTTTTTTCAGGACGTCTAGTCTATCAAAATGTAATCTCCAACTTCTGCTGACTCTCGATAAATTTTCTTTAGAAAACCCTTCGGAGTCTCGGATGCCAACACTACCTTCAACCCCTTATCTAGTAGTCCCCACAACGTGATACACCGCGAAAGTCGTTTTCCTTAATATTTCAGCTTCAATAACAAAATGCACCTCGCTTCCGAAACCTAAGCTCAAGCTCAATAACGACATAACACCTTCTAAAGAGCAAGAAATTTTAAAAGCAAATAAAGTCAAGATATAATGCCTCTCGAAGGAACAACAGTGTGAGGAAACAGGAGGTGACCTGATGCTCCTTTGCTCCGATGGAAAAGAAGAACAAAGCGAGGCAAGCATGAAAACGTGATTACATTTACATAAGTCTGGAATTTAACCTGTCTGCATTCGATCCAATCTCTAGTACTGTGGAAGTTTCATTGCGAAAGTTTGCGATTAAAGGAAATGTTTTTTTTTTTAAATGGAATAAAGGTGGAAAAAAGGTTGAATACAACAAGTCTTGGTGGAAAGCGCTACCTTATCCACGCATAGGCATTCTAAATGGAACGTTCAAGCAATGGAAGCAGGACCTCGAGGCATCGACTTTTTGAATAGTAGTCTGTTCTGACTATCACCTTAAAAAACAGGATGCTACATAGTATCAGCTAAAAGGTAAGTAAACATGGCCAACCGGCATATTGGAAGCGAAATGGTGAGAAAGTGAGCGTCAGCGATCGAAGAAGGTTGTATAATCCCCCCTTCTTCCCCCCCCCCCCCCCCCCCCACCCACCCCTCCCCTCCTTCCAGAAAAGTTGTTCAAGGGTCTCGATGCCAACGCTAGCGTTAGTCGCAGTCAACTATGATTCGGTGCTTCCTTTATTTCATTTGAGATAGCCGAATTTGGGAGATCTCTGAAAACTAAAGACTCGAACTTCGAAGTCTCCGATTTCCGAGTCTGGATGCCTGCACCTAATCGCTAAATATTCTTTAGGCCAAATTACATACGCCTCCCTGAACAATATATATATTTTAAGAAATTAGCAAGCATTTACCGGTGTGTTATCACTACTGCAAAAAACCTTTTTAGAAGCATTTTTTACAACTAGAGTGTACCTTAGAGGAATGCATGCTTGAAGAATTTAACGCTTAGCATCAGCAGCACCACCAACCTAAAATGCACCACCACATATGCAGATCATTTCCCACCGAAACATTCCCTTCAGCTATTATCGATTCATTTATGATGACTCATATGCATATATGATAACTTGAAACTCGTTCAGCAAATTTCTTATATAATTTCAAATTAACGAATGAAAACGATGACAGAATTCTAAAATCAGTCGACAACGAACAATAAAAAATGTTACAAATCCTGTAAATGTCGATTCGAGTAAAATGATAGCCGAGACGAGGCGCACAACCGACCGACGAGTATACTTACTGCTAAATGAAATATTCATTTCAGTGCAACACGACGACGACAACAACAACAACAACAACTGAATACGTGACAAAACGTGCATAGATCTACGCCACGAATCGATCTATTTCGCAATCGAATGTTGCCTCGCAATAAAGATCTACGCCACAATATCTAATCTATGGTGACTAACAACACAGAGATATAAAATTGGCGGCATTAATTGCGTTGACTATCAAAAACTGAATATATGGATCTTCATTGCAACGACTTACCAACCAATAATAACGCCAAATTGCATATTGAGATTGCCATAGTGATTGTATGCTTCGAGGGACGTAAATGATGATCATAAATCAACCCTAATCGGATTTTTAGCCATTAGCTTGAAGCTCTGAAGATTCAGAGGATTTGGTTAAAAATAAAACTTGAAAATAAAACTGAATATATGGATCTTCATTGCAACGACTTACCAACCAATAATAACGCCAAATTGCATATTGAGATTGCCATAGTGATTGTATGCTTCGAGGGACGTAAATGATGATCATAAATCAACCCTAATCGGATTTTTAGCCATTAGCTTGAAGCTCTGAAGATTCAGAGGATTTGGTTAAAAATAAAACTTGAAAATCCCATTACAATCTTCCAATTTCGTTCAAATATTTGCAGCATTGTCCGAGAATTAACACTGTACTATTCTCAAAACCTGTTTCCCACGTCTACACGCAAAGATTAATATCGTTGAAAATTTCATAGTTTTTCTGAAGGTGTTTCTTTGTATCTACACCGCTAATTATGTAGCCCACCTCAATATATTCAGTTTGCAGTTGCTGGAATACCACCTACAGTTGCCTCTCCGACTTTACCACAAAAGTGTAAAACATTCCTTTTATATTCCTTGTGAAATCATGTCTAAACTGACTCCGCTTTGACGATAGCTTGTCCATTCTGTAGCTAGTTCACTACAATTGCATATTGAAGTTTCATCGGTCAGAGGCTACCCCATAATGGAATTTCCTGCCAGTCGTCTAAACGATAGATGGCCTGAGAATACTTCCTCGGGGTACGATACTACTTACTTCAATGGTTCAGACAGCCAGCCATTCCCCAATTTCGAACCAGAATGAACGGATGGATAGACGAGACTCCTCGGAGCACAATACGCTCTTCTCACTGCCATGAAGTTTGAGGTTTTAACAGCACTAGGATGGGTTTGTTTATTCATAGCTTTCGAAAAATGTTGATTGCTTGTCAGTCAATAAGAATTGAATCCGGTGACACCCGGGTGGGTTCTAGTGAAAACGAACGGATAACAACGGAGTTTTTCAGTAACAGCCTTCCCTCGCTTGTAAGGGAAAAGTGAAAAGTCAAAGCCGAGTCCCGCCCATAAAAACTGACCGAAATTCGGAAGGTCACTTCCACCATCCCTACACAATATATCGATGCGGTTTGTTTTGATACTTAGTCGGTGCATTTCCCCTTGTGGATGTTGTTACGAAGACACTAAACATGATCCCACTTTGGCGAATGTTCATGTTACAAATTACTTCACTCAAATTATAAGAGCATAAGGCGACATACAGCAAATGGACAATGGCCGTATGCTCGATTAGTTTTGAATTGTGAAAAAACCAGTATTACAAACGCATCAATCCATTTTAGCACAAGACGCTAGGAAAGAATATGAAGAACGCCGAGGAGGATAAAAATCAACTCAATCCAAGCGTTAATGACACTTTGCATCAAACTGCGATAAACTAGACAATATACTTCATAAAGCCCAATGGGTTATTACCTTGAAGCAGGATTTTTAACGAAATCGTCTGATCTAAGCCACAATCCGTTGCATCAAACAACAAGAAAATGTAGCAAAAATATGACCCACCTTTACTTCCTATAATTTCACACAACTGTTCATTCCAGAGCATCGTCAAGGATATAGCGCGGCTTTTTTGCTTCCAAAGACGCCTCGATGCTTACATATATCCCCTATATCATAGAGGATCGAAAATATGGTATCACGAATTAAGCTAACGTCGCAGATCTGGCAGTAACATTTCTTTATTTACGACTATAGAAATTATAACAATGATATGTATAACAATATAGACACATGCAATGCAAAATAAATTCATTCAATGACATCTCAAAATTCGGAGCGTATGTCCGACATGCAGCAAAAACCATCGATTTCACTGAGATCATTGAGAATTGCGTCGATGTCACCAACGAACTCCTTATTTACGTACATCTTCCCATTATGGATGACCCCGTTTATGAAATAGTTCGTTCTGTCGCATATGATCAAATTTGGTCGTTGCTTGCTCAGCTCTCCCAGGATTCCTTCACTGACCTAAAACTTCATAACTAGAAGCGCCTCACACATTCGTGACATACTGTAACTTCTCATGTTTCCTTTACATTTCCAACCACAAACATGAGTGCTCGACTTAGTTCCGGAAAGATGCTACCAAAAACTGGGACCATACTTTATGAGTTGAGAAACAAAACACATTAGTACTAAGGAACAAAAGTTAACGAATGCGTTAGGCAGTCTCACAACTGAGAATAAACGAATTACATTCTTTCCAACGGTCCTCATGCTCCCATCACAAAGAGTTAAGCCAACACTCAAAGTTGATTTTAGCATAAAAAGTTAACCAAAGAATATACTGTAGCGATACACTATGAAAAAGGAAATAAACGGTCGAGGTGCTCCAACATAATGCACGTATACCAAAGGCGAACTCCACTATTATACGCCATCATGGTTTCTTTCAACTGGTATAGGCACTCAATCTAGATCAGGCACTTCGTCAAACAGTAGAAAGTACCAAACACAATATTTCAATATCGTTGCACGCAAATTCCAAATAGTCTCAATCATCTAAGGCATACCGGTGTATTGCGAAGGGCGAGGAATTGTAGATCCGGTAAATCGTCGTCAGATAACTTACGCAGCACATCAAATGACCCATCTATCCCGTTCGACTCAAGAAAGCGCAATTTCCTTAATGAAAAAAAGAAAGTGAAAAATAAATCATCCAATAAATATGAAATGTTTAATGAAATAACAAAACAATCCACTCAGCAAACACCAAATGACACATCATTTAGACGTAATATTGGCTGTCGAAAACGATCAGGCAAAGAAGCCAACATAACGGAAACTACGATATGCAATGAGTATTCTGTCTATCGGCCGCTCCAATCTCCAAGGATTTCTGACAGATGCAAGATCACAGAGGTTCCTCGGGATCATGAAAGTTTTTAAGAGAATGGTGGGCAGAATGATTTTGGCAGAAATTCACTTCTCTTTCATGAGTGACATATTAACATATGAACAATGATAGTCTCTCTTAGACAACAGTCGCTCGAACCGAATAATGATCGCTCTCGTGCTTAAGGCATAATTTCCTCCCAGATTTCTCCACTCCTCTCAACTTGACGGAAGACCCCGATCCAAACGGAGACGCAAACTGCTCCGCATCGGAGAAGGTCTCATTTACCAAGAAAAAAAGTTTGAAAGCAGCTCTGTGCAAAGAATTCGCCTAAGATGACAGCATCCATCTGCACCGCGATGAATGCTATTTTTAATATTTCTTTAAATGAGGCGCCGTGGTTGGATAATTAGTTCGATTGCTTCAAAAAATAGTTGTGATTCCCATTAGTACATCTAATTCCTTCCTCCTCTTTGGGGGTCATCTCTACAAAATAACACAAATAATCGATGCAATGGAAAATTCGGGTAAATTCAAAGAAATTTGAAATTTGCAGCTGTATATCAGATTCGCAATATCCTTAGGGAATCTAAATCTAGACTACATTCGAATATCTCAAATTCAAGGGTGTAACAGGGTAGCACGGGTACAGAGTGCCATAGCCACTATGCAAGGCGCATTCATACGGTATTCTGCAAAATTCTGGCCTAGCAACTTTCTCCTATCTGGAGAAAGGAACTCCTACCTGGAAACGACTCGTCTTGACTGATTATTGGAATATGTGGAGTAGGCGTCTTTCACGTTTTTTTAGAGGCATGAACGAATCTTCACTTCCGCGAATTCCGAAATGCAGGAATACACAGCAAAACGCCGGCTCTCTCAAGACGAGGAAGCCAGGAATCCAGAACCCGAAAGACAAATCACCTGCGAGTATGCTCGCTGAACGTGAACTTTGGGGATTAGTGAAGAAAATTCAAGGACAACCGAGCGATCATCAGGGCACCTCGAACGATTTTCGGAAACACTCAAACCAACTTCCTTAGAAACCGATACCAACGGCAATATATACAACGAGGAATTACTGCAAAAATACTTACTTGAACCGTCGAGCGATCATCGAAAACGAGATTGCAAAATGTGCAACGAACAATCATACAAACCTCACAATGCTTTTCTCACAAAACTTGTGTGAATTTTGAGTCAGAAATCGTTCGTCTTTAATATTGGGCTGCATTGTTTCGCAAACAGCATGAACTGCACTTTGTTCGCTACAGTACTTTCTTAGCTGTAAGAGGTGGTACTGTACTGTTGAATGGTGAACAGATCCTCATCATCAAAGCCATAGCATTACACCATCAATTTTTGGTAGTAATATTAAGATACCATCAGAACAAGTTTTCTCGACTAAGTTTAAGCTAGAATCACTAAAGTCTGCTATAAACGCAATAAACATAGAGATATGACAAAGAAATGAAGAAGCAAACCTTTTACCAAGTTCGTCAAGAACCTGAGGAATAAGACCAGGATCGTTTGAGATGCGCAAATACTTCAGACGGTATGGAAAGTAGTTCGATGCCTTCCTATCGGGAAGACGGAAAAGTTCAAGAACACTTTCACGCCCGTGATCACTGTCCTCACCCGAACAAAACATATGCACATGCTCTAAGTTATAAAGATTCTGAAAGCACAGTTTATTTACGGAACAAAAGAGACTTTCGGAGGTAGATTTATTCTTTTGTTATATAGAAAAAATTGAGTTATAAATAACCGCAATTCAAATGTAAAGTAAATATGAATATATCGGAAATCCAAAAAGGGGAATGAAAGCACAAACAGAAACATTTACCTTCAGTTGCAAAACCTCTCCATCTCTTGCATCATAGCCGATACAAATAGACAATTTCTTCAAATTTGTCAAGTGCCCAATCCTTGCAAAAGCAGAATTCGTAAGACCAATGCTTTCCACGTATAATTCCGTCAAAGTGGGAATGAATGGTGCTCGTTGCAGACCAAAGAAGCTGAAACAATCTTTTATGCAGGATCACTTGGCAAGAAAAGGGTCTTGGTCAGATGAAATAGTTGCATTTTGTGAAGAAAAGATCGCGGAACGAAGATAAAGGTTGGCTTTAAGATTTCGATCTGGGCTGAATCGAATGCTCCGCACTGCGCCCAAAAATTCAAAAATGCAATCTCCCAAGAAAGGGATTTCTGAAGTCCTAGTAACTGCAAGTACTAATGAACTGAAAAGACGTATATGAATTCCACTGCATGAAAAGCGACCCTTTGGATTCGGTAAAACTAAAATCTATGAAAGAAAATATATCGAAGTTAAAAATACAGAGGCGGATTTACTCTCAGTATTTGCGAATAAATAAGATAACGAAAGCAGCTAGAAGATGATATAATGTTAGGAACCGATGTCAGAACTTGTAATCCTGCTTCGCGTTTAACATTTCGTAAGTAAATATTACCGCTGCTCGTTCTCTTCATACGTTAAAAGGCGGTTGGAGTCACCTATGTTTGATTCAGTGCTAATATTCAAAGACCTCACAGGCTACCCAGAACGCCATATAAAGAAGTCATTCATTGTAATAATGAAACCGTCAGCAACTCACGTCGCTTCATCAACATGCAACAACCGAAGCACTTCAATAGACCTCTTCCACGATAGAAGTTTGCCCATTAAGCGATCGTCAAATCCTGATGCGCTAAAATATAGCCTACGAACTCGTGGGAATGCATTCTCCGAGAAAAGCTTCGTAATTGACTTCTCATCCTCCGCCTGAATGAAAGTAAACGTGTGCATCAAGCGCTAGTGGTGCAAAGGATGATGTAGTAGGTTAAACGGAATGATTTCAGATATTGATCGTGCCACATTAAGTTTTTTGCATGCCTATACTTCAATCAGCATTCCAATCAACTAAACAAGTGGAAGGGGTTTGCAAAATAGCGCAAAACGTGCTTCCTTGTTTAGTGATGAAACGAATGAGGCAAGAGATAGAGTCAAGAACTGAGAAAAATTAGTAACCGATGTTGGAACTTGAGTCAGTCCACACATCCTTTTTACACCAGCAGTGAACCTGTGATGAAGCTTCGTAAAAATTCTGAGATAGATTAAAAATCCAGATTTCTAAAAGATACACACTTAAGGACCTCTATGCTCGAAAGATCCCAGAGGAGTTTAGTGCCAAAATCAGCAATTTTAGATTTGTTTCAGCCCCTATTCGCCAAATTTGATGGTTTTGCGATGCCACAGCATTGGAACAAAATTGTTGCTGATTTTTGGAGAGGAAGGCCTAGGGAGTTTTTGTGTTCACTTAAGATTCCTTCCCAACAGCAGGAGGCAGCGAATGTTCGCATTCTACAAAGACTGTGACTGCAAAACAGCAACCAACCCTTGATCAAACAGTTTCATTTGCATCCCTGTTTTGTTGGTTGAAAATTAACGAAATGAAACTATGGGACTATGTGGTCTTCCTAATTGAGAACCTCCCTCCTTCATGACTTTATAGGAAATAACACATCTATACTCTTTGTTCTAGCAATTAAAATCACATCTATACTTTCTATTCTAGCAATTAAAATAAACAATCATTTTTACTGTAATGATTCGTAACCCGTACAATGGCATATACGTTCGCCAGGTTTTCCATGATGAGAATTTCCACATTTGGGAAGCATCTAATAAGAGCGTCGACATTCGTTTCTAAATCTGAAGAAAAATGTTCTGAAGAACATGACGAAAAGTTCATTGTGAAACAAATATTTCTTCCAGAAGCTCTACCATGACAGCTTACTCACTGATGACTGCCGAGAACTTCCAAATACCAGCCTGTTATGATATTACGGGCTGCTAGTTTCTATCAAAAGGCCTACGCACTTTCCTCCGGCGCTCTTTGCGTTATTACTCGAACATGTAATATGCGTTTCAGCTAAAAAGACAAAATCACATTATCATTTGGCACAATATATATTTAAAAGAATTCATCACTTTAAAGTGCAAATCTCCCATAACCTTTGTCAGCACAATTCACTAGGCCCACCTTATGTTATAGAAATACGATATTTTACGAACCATAATTCATCTAAAGCAAGAAAAAGTTAAACTTTTGAGGAACTACTTTATAATGCAAAGGCTATTTAACTAATCGACCAGCCATGGTGTATTTTGTTTTGCTGAGAAGCGGCTTGCACAAAGGTGCATTTTTGTACTTGTGAAGTATCTACCCCGCAAAGATATGAACATTTTCAATATTATTTTCCTCATTTTCGTTTCAAAAGCTCAAGAACTGTAAACGTCAGTCGACTCAAAAAGTATCCGAAAAAACTGTTTTCCTAAAAGAAATTTAGTGATCAGATGAAATAAACGATGATATGACCAGCTTCAAAAATTGTACCAGCAAAGAAGCTTATATCGAGCAGCGTAACGTTGGGCATACATTCGGGAAGAACACGAGCGACACATCCCTCCGAGACGCTCTTAGTGTAATTCAGACACAACCGCCGGATGCAGTTGGTTCCCTAAAAATTGGTTGAAATATGCCTCTGATTGAGGAATAACTCGTTAAAATGCAAAATAGAAGAAGGCCCAATCAGCGCCGGCTGTATCAGTGAGAAAGCTCACAATGTGCAAATTTCTCAGAAAATGTTGCCCCCGAATGGACTATGACACTGACCCCGTTGTATGGTTCGAATGTGAAATACAAGGAGATTAAAGAAGTTTTTCAGTAGCCATGAAGGATAGAAACAGCGTATTCTATAGCAATAACACTGTGCGTGTCTGCTAAAACGGTGACTTGGTTACATCAAACTACGAGGTAAACTCAAAGAAACAGTCCACTGGTAGAACTACATTGCCAAAAATCGGCGTTTTCTGTTTTGCTGATCAATGAATTCCAAGCCCAGCTGCACACTATCCATAGTATAATCGAAATCCGCTTTAAAATGCAATATTTCAAAGATAATATGCAATATTTCACAAGATTGCGTTGATGCCAGCTACTTCCGCTCATCCAGACGCACCTGCTACGGTTCACATTAACCTTGGAAAACATGATATATCATTACCCGCTGCAAGAATGCCTTCGCGCTTCCCGTTGCAACCGAATCCTCATCGATAATCACTCTAACACTGGTGTAATTGGATGGACTATTCGCGAGTTTATTCCACCGTCTCGATATCCCCGATACACCGTTGATTAGATCTACTGGGTGCATATATTTGAAGATCGTCATAATAACAACGTCGGGAAAGATATCCGATCGAGACATTGCCTGGAAAACAGTACAGTTGATATTCAGCCTCAGCGTCCCTGAGCACCGCTACAACCAAGTCTTTGTTCGGATCAAAGAGATAGAAAATGGAAAATCACCCGTTTACTCGGCTTTATGTTGCATTTTCGGTTTCAGTTGACTTTGATCAGATATGTGAACACGTAGATAAGGAAAGCAATAACCAGCAGAGTGAAAGAATATCAGGCTGCGAAAATTAAAGAAAAGGAATAGAAATACAAGCACAAGAAAGCAAAGAAAATGCAACTTGAGATCCAAAAATGGGATTAAGCTTGCACGATCATTGGCTTAACCTCAATCAAATACTACGGTTTGGTTTCAAAGTTTCGTTCTGAAGAGTTATAACACTACTCACCCGGAGGAAAGCAAGCCTGGAAAAATGTTACTTATGCAACGTGCTAGATGATTTCCGTCCCCACTTTGTTTAAGCAATTACATTCTTCGAATCAACTCTCGAAAGATATTCAAAAATATTGCGCAGCCCACCGATTCCTGCTATGCCAAAATTCTTTTGCAGTTCTGATTCTGGCATCATTAAAATGCCTGACTTTTGTCAACATCATCAGCGCAACGTTTGATTGAAGGATTATTGTTCGAGCGAATCGAAATTTACGAACCTCAACGCCTGATGGAGCAACATTCGCTTTGAAAAGTTTTTGTTGATAAGCGTGAGCCTCTCGATCACCGAATTTCGCATTCATGGGATCGCGAGAACGAGGCGGGTAGTTCGAAGCTAACGGCTTCAAGTCTGTCCTGCAGCAACCAACGAAAAGTTTAATGCAAGTGATAAGGAGTCGAATAGGTTGGAAAAAAGTCAATATTCCCTCTACAAACAGATAGCAATGAATGATACTGGTGTGTAACGCTCTCTCTTCTTAGAGTTCACTCCAAACTGAACTCGCCATCATCACAGAGACTGCATAAGAATATAAATCGTCTTTGCAAAAAAAGGCATACAAATAAAAAATCGGCGCAGAAAGTTGGACCTAGTGCGTTGGGCTGAAGAGTGCTGAGATTGGCGGAGATGAACTCTTTTGTTGCGTTGGTCTCAACTTTTATCTTCGATCACCGTTTTTCCGCATAGCGACTTTATCATCGTCTCCTATTTTTAATAGTTAAGATTTAAAGCGTCCATCACCTAGCCGTACATCTACACGAAATAATACTACTGAGTGGATTTTAAAGACAGGAAATCACACATGGCTTATCATATGAGTTTGATATTAGCTGCCTAATCTAGCTCTAATAAAAAACTCCAACAATACAATGAGAATTGCTTTCGGAGATTAGAATTACAGAATAAGTTCTGATTTACTACCTCAAAAATACAAATATTTCAACAAATTGATTAAACAGTGCTGCCATTTCTCCGTTCGAAATTTGGAAACAAAAACTTTTGAAGAATGAAAAACTGAAAAATTACTTGAAACAATATTTGTGACAGGAGCTTTCGGGGATATTCGATGAAAACTCACGATTTCTCGAGTTAAGGCCATTTGAGACAAACCTATTTGGATTGCGATGCAATGAAATTGGACTAATAAAGAGTGCTAAGTTAGTTGCAACAAATATGCCTCTTTGCTCTGATTTCAATCGAGGAAATTTAGTCACAAAAGTAAACTTAATCAAAATTTAGATACGTTTAAGATAGAAGTCAACGCATTTTCTAATGAATAACTACCTTATTAATATGAATAATTGCAGCACTCTATGATCGCAATATGAGAACAACTCTATGAAACTAAATATTTATCGAAACTTTCATGAACACCAAAAACTAACAACCAGATCGATTGCGCATGTGTATGATGGAAATCAGGAAGAGACTGATTCATTCAAGAACATTTACAATCTCACAGATATTCGAAATATCTAATCCTCTATTACGAATAGCAATGAACTTCGCTTATGCAAACATATAATGCCTTCATGAAGACGTCAATTCTCACAAACTACATTACGATATCATGCACCCATAGTGCACTTGCCAGAAAAGTATACAAAACGTGCTCACCTCTGTGTGAATCTGTATCGCTTATCGATTTCATCATATCGGTTCCCAAATGGGAAATATATTGGAGCAGCGTCATTCATCTCCGTCATACCTAAAGAAGGCGAGGCGATGAACGCATCTCGTATTTAACTTTTGGATCCAGAAAAAATTTTAGAACCAAAAACGGATTGGACCTGTTAACGGAATGCTCGACATAGATGTCGTAGAGCAAATAGAAACCTTTTAGAATCCTCAGCTAACGTTCGATCAAAGAAGACTACTTTCAACGGCGAATTTGGGAACTTCCGCTCCATCTCAAACTTGAGAAGATGGGAATTCCAGAAATCTGCTTTAAACTGCCAGTCAGGCGATCTGAGGATAGTTCGTAATCTCTGATTTCAAATGACAACGATCTTGAACTCTCACTTCCTATGGAGGATGATTTACCACCACTGCCTTCAAAAGAAACAAAGCCTTTCAGAAAGACACTAGTGAAATGATACGGGTGAAACACATAATATTTCTTCAGGAAGTTCGTGTGATTCTCCAGTTCACCTTCCGAAACCATAACTCAGTTAAGAACATAAGAAATGCTTCAATGAGTCCATTAGCCGAACCTCTAATCAAGTGAGCATCGTTAAGGTTCATATCTTCCCGCTGAAATTCCAAGTACCACTTCTGCACCGTTCTTTCAGCTGGTGCTTCTTTACCGAAAGCTGCCACCATATCACGGCATGTTTCCGCTACTCGACGCCCGAGTTTGAATTGACAAAGTGCTATGGCCCGGAAATCACTATCTTCCAGTTTGAACTCCATCATCTAAAACATGAATGATAAGTAAAAACTCGGGACATCTCAGTGAACAACGCATAAACGATGCGACGCCGACGACTGCGGTTTAAACACACAACTACAATGGGTGTGCAATCACAAAGATCGATGTTATACCATAGCAACCCACTCACTGCTCGCTGTTCGATCATAAACACATCTTCGACGAATTGTGTGCCCTCGCAGTGCACAGATATGACAGATCAAAAAATCGATTCACTTATGAGTAACTCTGTTGGAAAGAGGCCAGAAGCAGCAGTGTGTCACCAAAATGAAAATAAATAATAGAGAGCGATTAAACGTCGTAGGGCATCACGCGGATGTCGGTCATAGTAGCAAATCCCCTGTTCGCTCTTTGGTAGCCGGCAGTTAGCGTTCGAATTTATTTCGGTTACTTATTTCTGATCGCCATTTTTATGTTGCTTCTCACATCTTTACTATGCAGAAAATAAAACGATGGGGTGGGGAAGGTGAATGTTATACATTAAAGCCAATTTGGGCAGTGTACTGTTCGCATGAAGCTGGTTTAATGAGGCAAATGTGTGGTCATTGAGAATGGATGGAAGGAGGGTAGTGCATTCCTGAACGTTCGAAATAGATGATTGTTGAAACAAGTCACAAAGATGAGTGCCTTGACATGATCACTTAAAATTGCGGTTGCATAAGCAGCACCGAGCCACTGAGGTGATAATAAATAATAGACATTGAATTAATGCGGTATAATGTCCAAGTATTTACTTGTTATGTGCAGCTAACGTTCGAATGGTGCAGAAATTAGCGGTGCAAATAGCGCCGCTCCTCCGAAAGAGATAAAAGGGAAAGAACCGCTGAGATGGCCAGCGAGCGTGTAGTTCCTAAACCCCGAAAAGGTGAATAAGTTTACCGCGAATATCGCTCCAATGAAGAAACGGAAATGAAAACATCTCACGCGAAGAAGGATGGTCAACTCTCAGAAGCGCAAAGCTTCACTAATGGCAAACTCCGCAGCATTCGAGTATTACCGTCGCCGCACGTCATCAACCTGATCCTCTCCCTATTCTGATTTATTGCAATTACCAATAGACAATATTTTCACTCTTTGAACCTGACTACTTGCATGTACGAGTCATAAGGGAGAAAATCGGAATCGCAACCAGAAGATTCCCCTCGTATAAATGGCTTGTGGATATTCATTTTTGCCTGACGCTCATATGTTGCGTATTAGATCTCTACCAAATTGGAATTAAACCAAAAGAAGGGCAACAAAGATGGACCCCACTTATCAAATAACGTTTGGACAACGTGTCACTACGTGAGGATAGGATTGGGGCAAGATGAGGTGATAATCCTCAAAGTTCTACAATGAGTGTTGGAAATAAATTATAACGATGAATGCAGAGTGGGTGAGGATCGATGATCGTGGTTACTGAGTAACTGCGTTTGCAATAGAACCTTCAATAAAGAGATATTATTAAGAATAAAAAACATTTAAAGATACCTCTTAAAAGAACAAACGAAAGAATATTTATTCATAGAACAAAGAAGATTGCAATGAAGCTGTTGAATATGAAAACAACATAAATACGCACGATCAAAAAAACATCATCACAGAATATATCACAAAGCGGCACTTCAAAGCAAATCACAGAATATATCACAAAGCGGCACTTCAAAGCATACCACAATAAATCTATGCATCAGCAGATGAAATTTTTTTTTTTTGAATACATCTGATGTTAGAAGTTAGGTAAGGTGAGCAACATTCAATAAGAGGGCGACAGTAGGTTACAAAGACCTAACGGTAGCGGTAATGCTCGATGCATTCGTACTGCAACGAGCGCAAAATGTTGCTTGCAAATTTTAAATGCTCTTGAGGATATTTCAACGCAATCAAATTTCCAACACAATCTGGGTCTATCAATAAATCTATGTCCTGGATAGGATTTTCCATTGCTGACAGCACATTCCATCTGTCCGAAGCGTACATTCGTGTTGAAAATTTACGTGCAAAACAAGAAAGTTCTAACTGGCAACATGTTGAAATCATTAGTCAATTAGCAAAAATCAGTAGCCGGATCAACAAGAGGCCGATAAATTTTGAGGTCGTCGGCGAACAACTTACACATACTTGAGAGCTTATCCGACACATCATTAACATAAATGATGAAGAGCAACGCCCTCAAAACATTGTCTTGAAGAACGCCGCTTGAAGTAGAACTGCTCTGCGATAACGACTCACCAATCCTAAATTTTAAAATCCTCTCACACAAAAAGACCGTATCCATTTAAGTAAAGCACCTTCTATCCCATAGCCGTGAAGCTTATGTAAGAGTTTATTGAGGCAAACCATGTAAAAAGCCTTTCAATAATCAGTGTAAACAATATCTGTTTGATTCGCTTTGCTCAGTGCACTGACCCACTCAATAACGCATGAAAGTAAGCAGTATATGGGTGTTTCTATTCTTTCAGACCCTTCAGACAAAACGAGACCGGAGATAGAATAATTCACTGTCGTATATTTTCTGCAAATTTCGCGTCTTCAAGCCATTTCCAGCCTAGCATTTCTATACTTGAAGGTAGTCCAATTCCATCGCCCTGACCCTCATCCCCGGGATTTGCTGATAAAATCACACCAGTTACATTCCACCACCTTGTTCCTACAAATTTAGGATTCGTACTTGCAATATCTTAGCATCGCAGACCTGACAGTAATGCTAAAAGGAGCACAACCTTGTTACGGTTATATTCCTTCTATTTCGTTGTTACTGTAATGGGTGTTCATAGAAGAAGTAGATGTCGCTCTATGAAAGTCGTTTCCAACAATCGCTATGACTGTACACAGTTTTAGCGCCGAAATAAAATGTTGAAGATTTCTATAAAATTCAGCAGTGTGCGTAGAACCCGTATCTCCCTCCATTATGAGGCTCCTTTCAGCACAACGTGCCAGTGTTTCACATAAACGTCGCGCAACACAGTTCTTCCGGATTACAGCGCTCTTCCGACTGCCATGAAGAACAATGTCACTAAGACATTTTCCAAAACAATCCTTGATTAGCTGGGATTATCGCCAATGTAGGGGCAGTTTCAATTGAGTGGGCCTCAGATCCGCTTCATACCACGGTCCCTTCCGCACTGTACTTCAAGATCCCCCTTGGTTCGCATCACATCTACTGCGTCGTTTGAATTTTGGTTACTGTCATGCACCTCTTTATTGTTTCCTTATTTTTGCCATCCTCTCTACACTCATTCTGTCACCTCAGAAGTAAATTAAATTAGCAATCTCACTGAGCATATGGAATTTACATGCATTGCAACACAAACGCATGACGTCTCAAATCAATTCACCATTGACGTACATTTTCGGAGCAAACGCTTCCCATGCAGCAAAAGCCGTCAATTTCACTGAAGTCGTTGAGAACGGCGTTGATGTCACCAATGAACTCCTTATTCACGTACGTCTTACCATCCTGGATGACTCCGTTTATGAAATAGCTCCTTCTGTTCGTTATCACCAACTTCGGCCGTCGCTCATTCAATTCTTCCAGGACTCTTTGACTGGTCTGCAATTTCACGATTTGCATCGCTGATGTTCGGTTCCGTTCCGGAAAGACCCTACCGAAAACTAGAATCATTCTGTGAGTAGAGAGAAAAACATCAGGATTGAGGAATAAAACGCGGTAAATGTGCTTCAATGAACGTTAAATAGTCACATAACTGAAGCAAGACGTAATATGCAATTTTATCAGTGGCATCGGACAACTGAATTAGTTTCTTTCCAATGCTTCTTAAGCTCCTACGACAAAGGGATAGTTTGACCATTAAGCTTCTTTTTGCGCAATAGGTTCACAAACTGTTTTCGTCCTCGTCGTACAAAGTTAATTCGAAAACGCGCTAAATATGTTTGACGCCAGGGAACGAACTTTCATCTCAACAGAACTTTTAATATGAAGCGGTACCCGTTAACTTTCAATACGAATTGATAATGAAACTGAACATACAACACTATGGTCAATTAGATTATAATAGCTAAAAGTTTTATTTCTAAACAAATCTCTCGAAATTTTGCTCAAAACTTCAATCACTAAAGTCTACAAAATATTGAAGATTTTAAGATTTATGCGCGTTCATCACCGTTGGCATATGCATATATGAAAATGTTTTCGTCTACCATTCAGTCCATTAATTTCGAGTTGGTAAAACAGGGCAGTAATGCCAACGAAGCCCGCTCATCCTAATTTATGCATAGTGTTGTAGCAAAAGCAATTACGGGCTTTTGGATCATACCAGCTTGAATTAGTTACATCCCATTTGATTACGCGTATTCTTGATCTTATCGGGGGTAGCTCTTCTAATTTTGTCTTGATTAACAGATATGATACATCATAGTGTTCAACGGAGGATGTACAAACGTGTTACTGGCATGTAGGAGGCGCTCGTAAGGGGTAGAACATTCTGAGAACATGCTATCGAAAAAAGTAGCACCAAAAACTGTAGATGCTATCTGCTGTGCTATACGTACTGAACTGGTATAAGAACTGGTATATGTACTCAACGTCGACTCAAACACCATATCTATACATAAAAGTAGACGTGAACTACTTTCAGCTTACACAAAATTCATTTTGCTCATGTAATGATACCGAAGCCGTTTATCTCAAGTTTTCAAGACTTCGTTGTAAGTGAATTCTAAGTGATCTCAATCATCTACTGCATACCTGTGTGTTGCGAAGGGCCAGAAACTTCAAATTCGGTAAATCGTCGTCCGATAACTTACGCAGCACATCAAACGAACTACTCAACTCGTTCGCTTCAAGAAACCGCAAATTCCTTAATGAATAAGAAAGTAATAAATATTCCACTTAAAATCATCACAGGACATGAATAAAAATCAAAAGATAAGCTGCCGAAAAATGATATGAAATGGTAATCAGCGTAACGCAAACTGAGATTCGCAATAGCGAATCTCAGTTCGCAATAGCGAAACCTCAAGGCACTCGGAGTATTCCATTATTTTTTAGCCGTTTATTGAACTAGTTGGTGTGATGTACAAGACTTCAAGGTCAGCTCCTACGATATGTCTCTCAATTTAATTATGTGCTGTTTATGAATTTTCGTTATTTAGATATTTATTTCAATCAAAAGAGCATTCATTACGAATAAACATTCACCTTCCGTATTCGCTACTGCGCTGTGGATTTAGGGCCTCCAACCAGACCTTTCGGTTTCGTCCCATCAATTCAGTCCCCAACATCAGCCTCATCGGGAGGAGGGTGATGGAGTAAGTCTAGATTCTCCTCTTAAGCGAAACAACGGTGAATCGATTCGTCAACAGCCGATGGGCAAAAGACAAGCTTAACCCCTAACGTTCACGCCACCTTACAACTTCACCTAAGCGGAAGTTGAAGAGATGTGAAGAGACATTTATTCGCATTGAATGCTTCGTCGAATAAAGTAAATTAAAGTAATGATAAGTGACTAATGCCAACGAGGTTTCATTGCAAACAAACTTACTTGAATCGGTGAACAATGATCCTAAAAGCTTCCTCGTTCATAAAACCATTGTAGCTGACATTTAGAGATTCGAGATCTGGACAACTGAAACGACATATATTTCTAGTAATTTACCATCCTGAACTGCTGGACTGAAAAATGTTCAAAGAATAATCTTATACTACCTCACAATACTTTTTCCAATTAAATCTGCAGATATTCTAGTCTAGAAATTGCTTGTCTTGCGGGCATCCAATTAGGCTTAGAACAAAGATCGGATTGCCAACTTCGTCGATCCGAATATCACTCTGAGATCAGCTACATATCAATGAAATATTCGAATGTAGATTATATTTTGCAGTAACATTTACGCTTTGTTCTGTTACGATGCATATGCACCAAGGAAGCTCGCCAATTAAAATATCTTGCAAGGATTTTTCTTCACACGATGCAGTAGTACTGATGACACTCCAAATGAGTTGTACTATTCCACGGAGTGCATGTGTTCCATCTTGCTCTGCAGGGTGTTTTTCAAGTTGTAGGAAACATGCTCATTACAAACAATAGAACGGTCACTAGATTCTCACCCCCCCACCCCCCACCCCGACTACAACGGCTCAACTTTTATTCCATTTATTTCAGCGACAAGAGATAAGGAATCGAAGAAACAAACCTTTTAGCAAGTTCCTCAACAGCCTCCAATCGAAAGTTATGATTGCTTGTGATACGTAGGTGCTTCAATCGATATGGAAAGAATTTCGATGCATTCTCATCGGGAAGGTGGAAAAGTTCAGCAGTCCTTGCAGCTGAGTGCTCAGTGCCTTCTCCCGAACAATACATATGTAAATGCTCCAAATTAGAGAGATTCTGAAAACATAGCCATCGACATCCACAGCAGATGAGTAGGAATATTACTGTAATTAGATTAAATCCATACAGTACGCTGATGCTGGCATTGTAAATCTTTTTCACCTCATAAGTGGTAAGCAATTATTTCTGCAACGCTCTTTAGCGGCCTAACAAATTTACAACTTGCATTGAGTTGAACTACTCTTATATTGCCTTGATAAAATTACCCATCTTCGAAGCTGTCGTGCAATCGAGTACCTATAATCAAAACTTGCCGACATCCTTCCTAATTGGCCACTTTACATCTACCTCTTCCGATTGCTTTCCTCAACTATACTTTAGTATATCACCAGGTTACCGTACCTTACTACTATACCGTACTAAGGTATAGTAACCTCATGATGCTCTGGAGGTGAACGGTGTTCCCTAATCGCTATAAAAGGACACATTAAAATGCAATAATAATATCCACCGGAAATCCATATGGATAATGCAAGCATGAACTAATTAACAAAAAAAAAAAATCACTCACTTTCAGATGCAAAATTTTTTCATCTGCTTCATCATACCAAAAACGAATTGATAATTTTTTCAAATTTCTAAGTCGTCCAATTCTTGCATAAGCAGAATTCGTAGGAACAACATTTTCAAAATAGAATTCCGTAAGAGTTGGAATGAATGGTGCACGTTGTAAACCAGTAAAGCTGAAAAATAGTCATTCATAGAGGATTTCTTAGCAAGAAAGAGGGTTGATTCAATGTAGTAGTGATATCCTGAGAAAGAAAAATTATTGAGAGAAAACAGAAAATGATTTGAAATATTTCGACATAAGCTAAATCGAATGATCTTTAGTGAACTCGAAAATATACAGAAAGAATATCACAAAAAAAAAGCCATCTTTTTAAACATATAACACATCTACAATCAATCAACGATAAAAATAATACACATTCATTGTACTAGAAGAAAGAAAATCGTATAAATTTGGTGAAACCAAGATATAGGAAAGAAAATATTTTTAAAAAAACCTACAAGTAGATGGATGAATTTATGACTTATTATCTGCAAATAGTTTTGATAAGAAAAGCAGCTAAGTGCTGAAAAGAAAGTTAGCAATCCACGATCGACTTGGATCATTTTACACACCTTTTTCCACCTCAAAAGTTTCATAAACGCATATTATAGCTACTCAACTTGAAAATAATAAGCGAAAAGATGCCTTCTTTCCGGCAGTGATATGTTTCCACATAGGTGATAAATACGTTTACAAATTTTTTCTTAATGAAGTAAACATCGCTTCTGGGTGGTCTATAGTTGATCGAGTGATAAATCCAACGGTATGGCAAAATACATATTTGGGCATTTTAAGCATTCAAGATGGCAGAACTTATTGTATAATAAAACTTTATCACTTCTTCCACAATTTATCAAAAAAACTCACCCTGTTTCATCTCTATGCAATAAGCGAAGAACTTCAATAGATCTATTCCATACAAGTAACTTTCCCAAAAACAGATTGATAAAACCATGTGAACCGAAATATAGCCTACGAACTCGTGGGAATGCATGCTCGGAGAAAAGCTTCATGAATGACTCCTCATCAGCCTTAATAAAAGCATAAATGTCGATTATGCTATGAAAATCAATGCAACATAGAAAGTAAGCGGCATGTGCATTCTTCATTCAGTAATGCAATCAATTAAATCAATGGGAAAACGTTTGAAAAAACTTCGTTCTGGTTCTGATGAAAAAAAAAAAAAAACTTCGTTCTGGAAACAGAAAGTTTAACATCTACGATTGGAAAATCGAATAACGTTTGGCATCTACATCAGCACTTGTGGAATTGTTTCATTCCCTCTTTTTCATATGATGGCTGTGTGATGCCACAGCACTACGATAACAAAACGCCGACTTTCGTAGACGAATGCTCTCAGGGTTGGGTTTCCAAAAAAATGTTTTAGAAACGCAACACAAATCTCATGCTTTTTAGTACACCGGACAGTGTGTTGAAAATTGGATATTTAAAAATAAAGAAACGAAATCATGGCCGCAATATAATCGGACAACCGAAACTGTGTTGACTGCATCAAAATGTGTAAAAATGTGTAGCGCACTATTACTTCAAACTTGGTCACGCTTTTCTTCAAAAGAGATGAGAATGGCTTCCTTCACCATGATCCTTCCAATTGAGGGATATTTTGCGCTTTAAACACACCTATAGATACCCGATAACGCAACACCCTATTTTGAAAGCGATAAGGACGAAAAAAAGAAAAATAGACCCTCGTCAAAAAAAGATTCCCGAAGAAATCAAATTACTAATCGGGAAAAATTCCCGAACGGGTATCAAAGCTACTCCAGACTTCCCTTTTCTCAACAAGAGATAGCGAATATTGGCATGAGCGTTGTCGCTTTTCACAAAGATGGGAAGCAGAAAATGGGAACTAAAACTAGATCCGACTGTTTCAGTTCTTTTCTTGCATTGTGGCTTGCAGATTAGTGAACTGGAACCATAGGAACATGAGGGCTACCTCACTAAGGACTTCCTTCCCTATGACCTTTAAAGGAAACAGCAGATCTATAGTCTCTAATCCAACAATTAAAAGAGCTCATTCCTTTCACTATAATTAATTATTATAAAAACAAAAGCAAATACAAAAGCATTCATACACTCTCAAAGGATTCCATCTTGAGAGTTTCCACATTTGGGAAGCATTTAATAAGAGCGTCGATATTCGTATCGAGATCTGAAGAAGAACGTTTCAAGCAATAAATATTGAGAACTTAATTGCGGAAAAAATATCCCATCGAGATGTTCTGCTACAAAAGCACACCTACTACCCGTTACCTAGTACTTTTACATAATCAGAAATAACTGGCCCACACCAAGAGTTGATTTTATCGAAACTCACTCCTATAGCCTAGACCCATCCATCAAGAGGCGGTAGGCCTACGCCTCTTCCTCCAGTACTTTCTGCGTCATTACTTAAACATGACGCATGAGTTTCAGCTATGAGCACAAAATCGTATCATTATTTGGCACAATATATATTTTAACGCTTTATCTGAAGTGCAAATCCTTATTTATGAACCAAAACTTACCTAAACTAGAAAAAAAAGCTAAATTTTTGAGGAATAACTTTATAACGAAAACGGGATTTAGTTCATTGCTCAGTCACCGTGTATTCAGTTTTGCTGAGAAACGATAAGTACGAATGTGCATCTTTGCACTTTTGAAACATATACTGCACGATGATATGAACATTTTCCACTTTTTTTCTCATTTCCTTCTTTCTTCATCGCTAAACTGTTCGCTCAAAAGATATCCGAAAAAACTGTTTTGCTAATAGGAATTTCTTTAATAGGTGAAGCATACGGTGCCATGAAAAAAATTGCACCAGCAATGAAGCTTATGTCGAGCAACGTAACGCTGGGCATGCATTCGGGAAGAATATTAGCGAAGCATCCAGGCGAGATTTTCTTAGCATAATCCAGACACAGCCTCCGGATGCAGTTGCTTCCCTAAAAACTGGTTGAAAGATGCCTCTGATTGCACACTGAGTAATCCTTTAAAATGTAAAATAGAAGAGGGCCCAATTAGCGTTCTCTGTATCAGTGAAAAAAATCCCCGTGCGAGCTTCTTAAGGAAATATTGCTCCTACATGCAGCATGACATTGATCGCTGCATGATTCGATTGTGGAATACGAGGAGATTAGAGAAAAGTTTTTCAGTGGGCATGAAAGATGAAAACAGCGCATTCTACAGCAATAACACTGCGCCTGCCTGATAAAATAGACGACTTTCTTACATCAAACTACGAAATAAATTCAAAGAAACAGTCGAGTGGTGGAACTACACTCCCAAAAAGCAGTATTTTCCTTTTAGGTGACCACTCGATTCCAAGAATTGCTGCGTATTAAACACAGTCCAGCCGAAACACCTTTAAACTGCAATTCCAAAAGTTGGTGTTGACAGAGGCTACTTCCCCTCAATCAATGGGACTTGATACGGTTCATATTAAACCTTGTAAAACATAATCTATCAATACCCGCTGCAAGAATGCCTTCGCGCTTCCCGTTTCAACCGATTCGTTATCGATAATCACTCTAACATCGGTATAATTAGAAGGAAGATTCGCAAGTCTATTCCACCGTTTCGATACTCCGGATACACCGTTGATTAGGTCGACAGGGTGCACATACTTGAAGATCGTCATAAGAATAGAGTCCGGGAAGATATCCGCTTGGAACATTATCTGAACACATTGGATTTAGATAGTCCGTCCGCGCACATGCCAAACAAATTCGATATGAAAGGCCGCTCTAGGCTTTAATCCATCATGTGCAAATGCATGAATATACATGTAAAAAAGATTCTAGTTGAGCAGATGAATACTGTCTCGAGTGAATTAGGCTCCCCGAGGTTATTACAACAAGCATAAAAAATCAGAAAAATGTGCGCAGAAGAACAGCGGGGTAGAAGAGGGAAAAAACAGCATATGCAGTTTACGATGCAGAGAAGAAATTGGGTTAGAACAATTAATAACTTAAACTCAACCGAATATGCCAATATTGGCTCAGATATTTGAGGATTCACCCAAACGTTGTGTTGCCAAAAGGAAAGCGCAAGAGGTGTTACTTAGGCTAGATGCTAGATGCTCTCCTTTTTCACTTAGAATGACGGTTTGAATTCTTGGTATCAAATCTCAAATTGCACTTCTTTAAAAATATTTTGCAGCCCTCCAATTCCTACTACGTCAAAGTTGTTCCCGATTCCTGAGTGATCACAACATCTGACTTTGCCAATACTGAAGCAACATCTGAATGCACAATTATTGCTCAACTGAATCAAAATTTATGAACCTCGAGATTCGATGGGGCGGTATTTGCTTTGAAGAGTTGTCTTTGATGAGGATGAACTTCTCGATTACCGTATTCCGTTTCGAAAGGATAGCCACCATGAAGTGGGTAGTTTGCAGTTAATGGCATCAAGTTTGTCCTGAAGCAATTTTTGAAAAACTGAATGCAAAGGATAAGTAGAAGTTGAACAGGTTGAGAAACAAAACTTTTGAGGATTCCCCCTCCCCAAAACATTAGCAATAAACGATGCCGATATGCTCCCCTCCCTCATTTTTCAGTTCACTCGAAACTGAATTCGCCATCACCACACACAATCTGGCTCAATTACCTATACAGTACTCGTTCGCAAGATATGCTACCATATGCTTCGATTATCAGCTGAAACGTTGATGAAATACCATGAAAAAAGTCCAAAACACAGCCC
Organism: Baylisascaris schroederi; assembly: GCA_006503575.1. NCBI lineage: Eukaryota > Metazoa > Nematoda > Chromadorea > Rhabditida > Ascarididae > Baylisascaris > Baylisascaris schroederi. Next base: position 452,419 of record QEWY01004152.1, on the reverse strand, counting down.
TCGGATTCTCAAGTATATGCCAAATCTAACGGATGCAGCAGTTTAGCAAAAATTTGACAACACTGAGAGAAGACTATGAATCTTTCAAGAGCAGTAAAATCTCGCAAGTATTAGAAATAGGTAATTCTTCATAAAAATATGAGCACAAAATATGCGTGCTCAGAAAAATATGATTCCGATTCCATTTCAACCCTCGGCCGCATCTGTGCCTGGATTATGCAAAATATAACGGGTATTTTGTACAAATATTTTAATTAAAGGCTTTTCTTAGCGACTTGATACGTTTGAATAAATTTTTCACCCTATAAAATGATTACCGCCCTCAATTGGATGATCATCTCAATAATAACTTTAAAGATCTATAACTCAACTGAAAATTGAACCCTTCCTATGAATTTACGGTGCCTTCACGTAGAGGTTAACCCTCACAAGCTCTATGCGGATCAAAATGAAGACATCAGACATTCACTGTACAATTACCTGCAAACTATCCCAAATATGCTTACCTCTGTGTGAATCTGTACCGCTTATCGATTTCGTTATAACGATTCCCAAATGGGAAATATATCGGCACAACGCCATCCACCTTTCCCGTTATATCTAAAGAAGGCGATGTAAGCATACGCGACTATCGCGAATAAAAGATAGGCCATTATGAAAATGCGAACCTTATAACTGCTTGATATTGCAAATTCGAGTAGAGCATATAGATATTGCAAATTCGAGTAGAGCATATAGAACAGCTGGTTTGATATGCGATAATTTTCTACATATACAATGAGTCATTCCAATTGAAAGATTTCATGAAATAGAGAAATCAAAACAAAGAAATAATGGAAAGGTCCACAACGAAAACGATATACAGCGCAGGATATCAAAGACTGCCAGTTGGACGATGCGCAGTGAACATCGAAATCTTATGTTGAAAGGCACGCCATTTCTCGTTAGTAAATTTGATTCTGCATGAAAAAGTGGAAGCGATATACAGAACTGATGAAAAATAAACTCGAAAAATTCGCGCGATTTTCGACACTTCACCTTCGGAAACAATAATCTACCTACAAGTATAATGAACTACTTCAACCAGTCTATGAAGCCAACCTATAACCAAATGAGCATCATCAGGTATAAGGTGCATCATTAAGGTTCATACCTCTCGACTGAAATTCCAAGTACCACTTCTGCACCGTTTTTTCTGCCGGTGCTTCTTCACCGAAAGCTGCTACCAAATCGCGACACGTTTCTGCTACTCGACGTCCAAGTTTGAATTGGCAAAGTGCTATTGCCCAGAATTCACGTTCCTTCATTTTCAACTCCGTATCTTAAATATGCAAAACAAGTTCAAATCCCAAACATGTCACTGAACAACGCATAAACGATGCAACGCCCACGACTGCCGTCTGAACACACATCTACAATGAGTGTGCAATCACAAAGATCGATGTTATACCATAGCAACCCACTCACTGTTCGATCATAAACACGTCTTCGACGAATTGTGTGCCCTCGCAGTGCACAGATATGACAGATCAAAAATCGATTCACTTATGAGTAACTCTGTTGGAAACTGGTCAGAATGAGATACAATTAGAATTCGAATGCGTTTTATGTGTATTTGTTTTGATAGCTTATATGTTGCTTATTACATTATGCTCAAAATAAACCAAAATTGTAAGATAAAAATAGTTATAAAACAGTTATAAAATAAGGCGCATTTGTCACTTAATTAGTCAATTTCGTCGAATGAATTTCACCTAACTTCATCCGACATTAATATTTCTATTGTTATTCAATGTACATCGTATTCATTTCATTAGATAAAATCTCTTTCTTTTTTTTTCAATAAATATTCTAATAAAATAGTTAAGAATTTAACTGCCTATGAAAAATTATTCTTAATGATTTCAAAAAAAAATTTTTTTTATTTTTGATCGAATTCATGCGAGAAAAAAATATATTCCATTTAATAAAAGAAGAAATTATTCTATTTTTTTATAGAAATTATTAAAGAATAAAGAAATTATTCGATTATCGATAAATGTATAGTGCACTTCATCGAATCAACGAAACGATTGCAATTAAGAATTATTAGCAAAGAAGATAGGAGTGCATCATTTTTATTAACGCATCACGGTCAATATGAAATACGATATATAAGCAATTAGTTCATAGAATAATATATAAGATTGATGTGTATATAGAAACCCGCACAATAATCACTTCCATTAATAGCATTTCCCATATCAACGCTTACACTTTAAGGTTATTTGGCAATTCATTTAGTACTTCTTCTTTGATTTCTTTCAAATTAGAAGAAATAAATCAATTGAAATGTCTCTTTCATTCAACATTTCACTAATGGAGACTCTTTTTTTTATATTAATCAAAAATTGGCAAATTGCCAAGCGAATTTATTTTTCAATGAAATTGATATCCATAGATGATAATACAAAAAAAACAATGGATATTTTGAAAATGAAACATTATCGTATATATAAAATATTTTAAAAAAATACATAAAGCAAAAGTCATCCTAAACAATGGCGATTATTTCGAAATGTGTAAGCTACCAAATTCTCTTCACTTGATCATCATCACATATGAGCAAAAATGAGCCGCAAACTATCGAAGATTTTAGATGATTTGAAGAGGAATCATCGAAAAATTCGAAAATTTCAGCTGTTTTTTTCTTTCGAAGAAATGGAATCTCATCTCTTTAAGTAAATGAAGAACGAATTTTTCATAGCAATTTTACCGCTCAACTTTCAATCTCAAAAACGTAAAGGGTGAACTCTGGCAACTTATCATTTAACGAATCATAAATTTTCACCAAAATATTGAGTCAATCAAAGAATTCATTCAAAAAAGTGAGTGACGAGGATGGAGCTTGATTTTCATCGTTTGACTTTCATATATGATTATAACACAGCTAAACGAAAGTCAAAAAAAAAAGTTAAATGAAAGTGGAAAAAAGTTATATAAAAGTCAAAAAAAAATTTGTAGAAGATTTCGTACGGTCCCAAACTATGCGGTCCCTTTAGATCAGCCGAAACGTGCACCACAGTTACAGTGCTGACATACGCTTCTCCATCTGACGAAAGAGACTGCACATGCTATTCAATGCACCACACTGACGGTAGAGAAGCTTCAAAATTGACTCTCGGAGTGAAGTCTGCGATCGATTCGAAAAGAAACTCACTCCGCAATTTAATCCAGATAAGACTCCGGCTAGTAAGAAAACGGATCCTGACTTCATATATCTTAGCTGAAAAATTAGTGACAAATTTGAGGCTTCTATTTCTGAACCTCTAAACAATATTTTTGTTCCTAAGAAAGTCAGAGTCAGTCCAATCTGCTGGAATTTGAAACTAAAAAGTGGTTCTTGTAACTGTTTGTACTATTCGCTCCTCCCTTCTCCCTCCTCCCTCTCAAAAAATTCTAAAAAACGCACTACTCTGGAACCGATTCAGTCAAGATCGTTCACTTCCGCAGACCGCTATCCATTTTATATTGAGCCCGATTGCGACACAGTTGACCACCAATAGATATCACTAAATTTGCATCAAAATTTCCATTCGCATAGCAAACCACAAAAGATGAAATTTAACACAGTTACTAAAAACGCCACATTTACACGCACATTTCGTCGATGCACTAGATCCGACTCGTCGATCAGAAAACATCCCTGTGTACTGCATTACCTGGAATATCCGCTTTGTGGTCTTTTAACATCGGCCTTGATTCGTACGTCACTATCGGTATCTGCAAAATAAAAACTCTGTGCTCTTCGTTTTCCTCATTTCAACTCGTTTCCATCATAGATTCCCTATTTCCGCATAAGAAAATTTATAATCTAGCTTCAAAGCACTTAAATTACCATTCTTCTTAACAACAATCGAGATTGGAGTTTCGTCTTTGGGATTCCATCATCATCTACTAACTTCACGCTGCACATTACCCTGCGGCAAAACTTAGATCAACCTTATCTTTAACAACGCTTAATAAAACATTTTTGCAGCTAGCTCCTACGCCATCTTCTTCAGTTCTGCTAGTGCAAAAAAATTGATTCTTTTTCGAAGTCAGTTTCACTCTTATTCCCTCAATGGTGCAAAGAACACCTTTCGTAAAGTAAAATCGTCTTCCATCTGAGCCACCTGGATAAACCACGATCCTCTGTCTAGAGTGTTTACCAGAGTGTACATCGCATACTCATTAGTTAATGTTCTCCATTATACTTCTGTGGTCATTGATGGGAAACGAGAAGGAATATACGCCATGGTATTCTGCTCTTACAATCCGTCTCAATAAATCAATGCAACCGATTTATAAAAAGCGGCAATTTTCAAAATTGCAAAGAAAACATATCGAGAAAATTCTACCAATCACCAATTAACACATCGGATCCTCTATGAAAGGATCGACTATATGCAAAATTCCCCAACACAATCCAACAATCTACAAGAAAACTTAATGGCTTTAGTTATAAATTTAAATTTATTAGCGGATAAATCTTCCAAAAATTTCTTCTAACAATTTCGAAAAAAAAATACGAAAGGCTTTTTATGAAACCTGTGGTCAAAACTATTTAAACTACATTTAAATTCATCTCTGCAGTTTCTTTTTTTTGCAAAGCAATACTGGTTTCTAGAAATACCACTAATATAGCACCAAGAAATATAGTGCAGTATAGTCAAAAAAGTGAACTAGAGAGAACTTTATCGTACCATCGCAAAGTTCATAGGCTCCTTCGAGCCACAACATATAACACCTTTCATGTGACCTTTGACCTCTGGGATATAATTTTTCTTTAAATGTTTATTGCCATTTTTTCCAAGATTCATGAAAAGAAAAGATTAGAGTCAATTCAAACCTCTGATGGCATATCGCTTAGATATTCGCCCCTCAATCCAATATAATAAATCCGGGTTCGTTCTGCACCGAAATTACTCGGGAAATAGAGACTGAGATGCGTCACATCAGAGAATTTAGTGCCTTTAAGTGCATAGTCGATCTGCGCTTGTGCATCTTGCTTTAACGTGAACTCTTGATCGGGTGCAAGTGTTGCATCCTCAAATGACATCTGAAATTTCATACTTAACGATACCCCCGAGGAGATGGGAACGAAATTCGCGCAGAACAGCATCTTTGAGATAGACCAAAACGAAGAAGTGTGTAAATTCTAAGAAAATTTTGAGCGAAAATTGCTTTGAAGCATAGAGGGTGTGCTCTATTAAAAGTAAAATCGCTGAGGGATAAAGCATAAGCGTAACGATGTACAAGGACCATCAAATGCGCAAAGCATGCGTCACAAAGATGGGTAAACCGCATTAACCCCTTCTTATGCAAATTTTCTGAAATGCCGCTGCTATGGATTTCTGTATGCTAATTTTTATGGGTATAGACATGAATATTTTTCCACTGCACCCTCATCTCCACCCTTGAAAGGAAAAACGATTATGAAAATTGCTAGGCATATCCCTGGTTTTGTATAATCAAATATTGGTTCAATCGGTCAGATAATGGCACGCATTCAACGCTGACCCCTTTATGCATTACAATCAATAAAAGCTTTAATGAAAAATTCGCAGAAATTTAGGAACCTAATCATAAAAAAATGAACGGTTGGTTCTACATTAGTGGGGTCGTTGGTTTATCACTCCTAATATCAATCGATTCGTTCACGAACTCTCACCGAAGGTCGATCCTTATAAACTTTCATAAGCGATGGATGGGTGTTGTCTAAATCGCCTGCAAGAACGATGCCCATGATCTTTACATGCCCTCTGAATGGAATATTGAACAATAACTCTTCGTCCACATCGCTCTCCACAAACTCACTCCTAGAAATGATTTTTGTTTACTGCAAACATACAAATGCGAAGAAATATGAGAGCAAATATATGATAAAATAAGAGAGTATGAATATAATAAATAAACGATAAGATATAGATAATATTTAAATAAATTACAAATTATAACACGAATAAAACTGATAAGATAATGCATACAACAAAAGAAAATAAAATAGAAAACAATAAGGAAAGGTGCCGTACAACGAATAAAAGAAACTCAGATTTCCATCTTCCGCATTCCAAGAATGAAATGCTACGTAAAGAAAGAAGGACTTGCGGTTTGTGGCTTCGCTACGCTTATTTTACCTCTCACATAGGATGCCATTGAATATTACTTGTTAGGACTTTGCGCACAGAACTAAAATTCCCTCAAATCGTACATCACTTTATGAAAAATCGGCGTGTTTATGAGCTATGCTTTCCGGTAAGAGGCTTCTAACCGGTTGCAGTATATTATCGGACAAAATGGATTATATATATGTTTGTCCATTTATTTATGTTTATATTTACATTCATATTTAATATTTACATACTTATATACTTATATATTTGTATTTGCATTTATAGTTACGTAAAGAAGCATAAAATAAAGAAGAAAATAAACAGAAACCAAAAAGAGGTGAACATAAACAAAAAAAAAGAAGCTGCAACACAAACTTAAACTGTTGAAACGTGAATAAACAAAAGAAATCAACCTGTCCATACGATTCTGCCATTCTTTGAACACCTTCGCTCCAGACCCCTCCAAAGTTTCATTCAGCACCACCACCTAAAGTATACCACTCACGTCTAACAATTAATATTATTGTTTTCTGTTGTAAAAAAAACGTCTAAAAATTCAAAACGATATAAAGTGGAGATCATCAATAAGAGCAGCTTTCATACATTATGTTCGAAGGAAGCGATATGAAAAGGTGTTGGGTATGTGGTACCGAAGAGCCAACCCAAAATATCCACTTGTGATGTAACACTGCAGTGATTACATTTACTCATGTAATCGATTCTCGTTTATTGTTCCTCACATCATACCACTGATTTACTTATGCACTCCTTTCCACTCCAGCCGATATCTGGGGTTTATATAAATCGGGCTCCGGACAGCTTGGACGTCTTTGGTTCGATTCGGTTTGAAGGCCGTGGTGCATCCCCCCCCCCCTCCTTCCTCATTAACTATATCTTCTATCTCGCTTGTGCTCTTGAATATCAGCATCGACAGACAGTTAAACAGGCTCCTGCCCACTGCCCACACTCGGTGCCCTCATGCCGCTGCCGTCACTCAACAAAAAGCAACGGGTGTAATATGACACCGCCGACCTTAATAAGTCTCCACTGCTAGTCAGTCTTGAAATTTTCTGGCTACAAACTTTAACAAGCCCAGCTCAAAATGACTGGAAGCCCACTTGAACACAATCAGAAACAGTGATGAGATAAAGCTCAAACCTTCTCCAAGTCGATGTGATGATTCATCGTGTAAAGACAACCGTCGGCGCCTTGAACGACTGCCGCATATTCTTGTTCGCAGCTACCACCATGACCATGAGAACACATCTCTGAGAGAAAAAAAAAACTATCAAGAAAAAAATATACCCCATCATTCCCCGCTCAAAATCATCACCTACCTTCTGGAATCTCAATCGAGAAGTGAATTGCAGCAGTGGAATTCATTATGGATATCTTAGGAGTGGAACCACTATCCCTCAGGCAGAGATGAGTCCAAGAAGGAGGTAAGGGAACTGCATTCCATACCTCGATTAAGGAGGGAGGATAATGTTAGTTCCACCTCCTCTCCCTTCCGCACTATTATTGACAAACATCGCGATATGGAAAACTAGCAAAACATTAGTAATCCGTGATATGGTCGTTATCAAGATGCCAGATATGAACAATTGAAGTGCAGTGAGTGTCACCTGGATTGGATTAGTAATTCAAGTAAACAGATTAACAAAAACGTTGAGCACCATTTCTTTGCAAAATAGTTTTAGTATCTTGAATACCGAATAAAAACAAATAAATTAATTAAGAATACAGGTGGACGCAAGAACTCTACTCACTTCGAACGCCTATTTATAGTTTGACTTGCTATACAGACAAATCGTACCCGCATATAGCTTCTTAGCTCATTCCATAAAAACGGTTCTTGTTAGTGGAAGATCTCATCATAGGTTAGTGCGGCTGCCTATTACAATGTCAAAGGTCAGGCGGCTGCCTACTACAATGTCAAAGGTCAGGCGGCTGCCTACTACAATGTCAAAGGTCAGGCGGCTGCCTACTACAATGTCAACATTTCAGATCATAATGCAGATCTACCGGCTGAATTTCACCATAACCGAACTACCGACTGTAATACTGCTGCAACTATCTTCTTTCCTTACCAGCTGTACCTTTCCCCACGACGGTGATTTTGCCGTCGGCTTTCAAATATAAGCCCCCTTTCGTTGATTATATACAATCATTTCAGCATTACATAGCTCAATTCCGCTGGCTATAACCGAATATATAATCAAGTGGAGCTTAAATAATTGAACAATTTATTAGTTTAGTGAATAGAGAACGGACTTAAACGTATAAAATTGTGCTCCACAATGGAAAACCAATTACACAATAAAAATAAGAAGGAAACCGTTTGATAAATTGCACAATTGAAAACGAAAAAATAAATAAATAAATAAATAATTGTGAATAATAGTTGCAACAAATTCACACGACATAAAACAACAAACAATATATAGAGGAACATTTCGTAATGGAAAATCTCTGAAAAAAGAAGAAAAAAAAAACAATTCGATCATCAATGAAAATTAAAGAGGTGAATAAAATAATATCGATGTGATCGGTTATCTTATTCAATCCTTTTCTTTCTTTTTTTTTTTATTTTTTTGCTTAATGGAATATATAGTGGAATTGCATTATCATAACATTTGTTATTCGATTATTTCCCACTTTAAATCGAATTTATTCCAATTTGTTTCGAATAATTGATATCGTTTTGACTTTTCTTTGATATATTAAAGTTGATGGGAAAATTTTTTTATTGCTCATTAAATCTCTCTAATTTAATCTACAAATTAAACCCAAATAAGGGAAGATGCTTAGTACGATATACGTACAATCTGTAAATCTCTCGTCATCATAAAATTCATATTATTTTCTACTCGATTATCTTCTTTCAACTATGACCGTTAGTTAGATTTGTTAGCCTAGAGAATCGAAATTAGCCTTTGTCACAGTTATATACTCCCTAATCATATCTGAGATTGTACGCTAGTAATAATCACTTTTCAAAAATACTCAAAAACAGATAGTGAATAGAACACCGATAGTACTTACAAACAACGATAATATGCTATGTGAAAAAATTATAGCCAGACATAAAACAGTAATCGAAGTAGTAATCCCCCTGAGACTATACCCAAACTTCAAGCCCTTCTCTCATTTCTTCATCAGCAATAATACCGTAAGTAAGAACTCATTTTACTTTTCTTTTAAATTTATCATAAAAGTAGTAAAATAAATTAACTGACCGCACTATTAATAACCACGTATTTGAAAAAGCAAAGGGAAGCGGGGGAGAGAGTTGGCGATGAGAAAGGGGAAAAAGTAGAGAAGATGAAGAATAAGGCTAATATTTTCCATCATCTCATCAATAGACATGGAATTTGTTTCATATAGGCTATAACGTTTACTAAGCAATTAGGAATAAGCAATGCCCCTAACTCGTAATTCAGCATTTAAAAAAAAAAGCAATATAGTCAATTGTTGCAAATGAAAACGACAATGAGCCACTAATGGACAATAATAAATAAAATGCGTAGGGATTTTATGGCATAAATATGAGCACAACTGAAGGAATAAAATGAGAAGATTTGATAAAATTACTCAAAAAAAAAAAAAAAAATCATTTACGCATCATAAGAAATTAGTGATCGTTACTAAAACTCTGCGAAAAAGGTAACCTTATCAACAAATTAACGGGGATCAAAAAATTTGTAGGCTGATAGCTTTCCCGATTGCTGCAATATGCTTGGAAATTTTGAGACAAAAATTAGATATTCAAAACGCCAACACTGCAGATAGGAGCTGAATTTTTTTTTTGAACGTCAGCAGCGAAGAAAAACTACCTTGCAGCCTTGCAGCTGCAACTTGTAATATCTTTATGGCGTAAACCCGTACAAATATTGCAAAATGCGTAGACCTTATAGCAAAAAAAAAAAAATTACCCAGCTCTCCTCTTCTTTCTCTTGAGATGGTGAAGTCGGTAAATAAATTTGTTTAAAACGTCGTCATAGCGGCGGGATTTTGGGATGCCTAGGAGTTTTATTTATTTAATAGTAAACCTGTGCGTTTATTAGCAGAATTCTAGAAGTTTCCTTGTGAATCTCGAAAACTTCTAGAAACCTATTTACTGATCATTAAAAGCTTCAATCACCATCCTCAATTCGGCAATCGGCATGCGATATTGCGGAAACGAGCAAAACGACATATACAGTTCAGTTTCAAGGATCTGCATTGAGGAAGTCAACTCACAGCTAAATCATCTGCATGAATCATTTTTCTCAACTGATATTTTTTTCGCCTGCCTATAGCCCAACTTTCAGCGGGAGACACAGATGTCAGAGCCCACCATCCTTTACTTGGTCAACGTAGGAGTTCCCGACTTGACTCCCTGGTCATCAACTTGCAGGGCAGCAGAGGCCTTGGGGTGCCGAATCGGCTCTTCTACGTCCTAATGGCTTTCCAATTAAAAGCTCTGACTCTTTAGTAAGTGGTTGAATGTCCGGATGGCTCGACGGTCTTCGACTAAATTCTTTTAAACCCGAATAACTCGAAAATCTAAAGACCTTATACCACCATATATCACCCACTTTTGATGCGCACAAAAATAATACTTCCTAACAAATTTAGCACTGACAGATGCTAAGAAAAAGAAAAAAAAAGAAACGAGAGTGGAAAAAAAAACGCATAAAGCGTATCAATGTGAGTGTATCGAAAGCACAACGACAACAACAACATTCAAATGCCATCAACAGAAATTATGAGCATTATATCACACAATATCTGAGGAAATACACCTTCCGATTAGAAATTCCTCGAGTTGAAATATAATACAATGAAAGTACTGTACATCATTGCCAAGCCGATGATTAATGACTACTTGACTATCAATTGTTCAATCGATTTCAATAGGTAAAAAATGAGGACTCTATTGCGTTAACTAGGCAGTCTCTCTTGAAACTCTCAAATTCTCATCGAAATAAAAAAAGGTCCTCTGAATTAAAAACACTCCCTCCCTCACAAATTAAAAGCGCATGTTGTGCATTTTAGCTCATAGCATCTGATGGAATGCGTAGTCCCAAATGCAAAATTCCTCACTATCATAGTCAAGGCAATATTTGATTTCTCTTAGTAAGCAATTATACAACAACTCTGCGCTTTTGAATATGAGGCCGAACTTGGCTGCAATTGTTTTAACATCGACAATCAATATTAACAAAATGGTTTAATTCCGAATAGCCAGCACTCCATTTTATTGGATTGCTTGACCTGAGGGTGGGGAAGGAGATGAGGTGAAACTTCAGTGACCAACTCATCAGTCAAATACCAGTGCAATGAATATAAACTATCCTAATATAATGGCAATGAACGAACCCATTCCCTTTCAAAAACCAGCTTAAAATGATTCTTTGAACACTTCTCAACAAGGTCTTCTCACCCCAAACAAGCAAAAACCCTATGAAGACGGACTCCCCCACCCCTCCCTGTCAAAATAAAAATCGGATCTCCCTAAGATGCCTGATGACCTGAGCGACAGAAAGAAGTGAGTAGCTCACGAGATGACAACAAGAGAACGATACTCTTTGGTCACCAATTTTTCGGCAGAGAAACTTCGTCTATGAATAGGTCGGGCATCAGGTTGAAGCTTATCTTCGTACATGCGACTCAAAGCCTGAAATTCAACTCATCAACAAACAAGGTCAAAATGTATGACCAACTTTGGATGAAACGATTGGCTTAGGTCTCATGTTTCGAAGTTTATGAAGATTCTTGGAATAACATAAAATTCACTAAGAAATCTGCGGATTTCCGAAAGCTCCTGAATATATTTTATCGAAGCATTATGGAAATTTTAAAGCAAAAGTTTTAGTGCGCATCAGTGAAAAAAATTACGCTCACTAATGGATTTTGAACATTGAAGCGGCCATTCCTTGGTTTGAAATAACAACTTAAAGGAATCGGAATCGTAAAAAGTTGGATATTTCTATAAATGATCTATCGATCGACATAACAGCTAAAACGAGTGGTCAACATTGCTGCAAAAGTATATACATTCTGCTTCTCCATATCTTATTAGGATATGTCACGAAACACAAAAACTTTAGGGCAGATGCGGTATGGCAGAAAGATCAACGACATAAGTGAGGAAGAGATAGGTACATCTTCTTATCAATTCTACCTAGATAAACGACCACTAGCTACAATGTAAATGTTATGCAGTAATAGCCCATATAACAGTTTTATATGCAAGCTAACCTCTAGCTTATTGGCGCGTTCCTTATAAAGCGGTTGCAAAGGTAATTGCAAATCGTTAGCCATAGCTAATGTCCTCAGTTCATAATAATATTTTGCATAAACCGAACTGGGTACATTTATGTTGAATTCAAGGCACTCAAGAAATTGCCGCTCAAGCTCATTCCTGAAATAACATAATTGCAAACAGATAAACTTTCAATACAAATATCAGAAATCGCCACAATAAATCGAAAGGATATTGAAGCAACGCTATTTGAAATAAAAACTCCCTAGTTGACAGCATAAGTAAATCCTAGTTTCGATTATCTTCCGACTTATAATAGATAAAATATCCTCAAAAAAATTCAAGGAAACCACCGAATTTCGGGATCGATCCTTCAGTGCAACCCAATAACGACTATCGCATCAACAATATAACCCAATTCCACTAAAGTTCATCCATTAACTACACATCACGTTACTATGCGTCCGTTAAGAAAATCTAATTTGCTATAGAGAAACGAATCTGCCGCATCGGCTGAATCACTTCAATTTCGTAGACTATGTCAGACTAAATCGACCACCCACTTGTTTTCTTTTCCCCCCTAAGAGGAAACTTTATCGACGAGATCACTAAGATAATCCCATGAATCAACCATAAATCTGCCTATGATCATTTGTGGCACATAAGTTGTTACAAATGGCTAAAGAAATCGCTCATAAACACTCAAATGGCAATGAAGATATATATCACAAAGTTTTAGTACAGATTTTAAAAACTATTCATTATTACCTTAGCAACAACCCTGACCATCGTAGCGGCTATTTTATTAATCACTCGCAACTAGAAGTCCTATCTAGAAGCTTCCACCGAGTAATTAAACCTAAAACAATCAACAAGAGGATCCAATAAAGGAACAACTAACATATCATCAACATTCGTATCCCTGAGAATCTGACAGTAATCAACATTCCAAACGGCTTGGTCATCCCATACTTTCGATGCGAGCATAATTGCACCCAAAACGACACGCCGCCAATTCGATGGACAAAGATCCATTTCCGCATAATTCAACAACCTCTCGATGTACACCTAAAACATCCCATAGTAAGGGACAGAGGTTTGACTAATAAGCTTACAGTTAGGCTAAGCGGGACAGAAAATTAAGATATATCACTTTTCTATGAGTCACGTTTCTTTAAAGAAAACTAAAGAAGGAGCTTCTTCCTAGAAAAGTTCCCCGAAACGATGCCATTTTCCCATAAATTATTTAATAATGGGATCATTCGATTAATCAAAATTTAGTGTCGCATATAAGATGTTTTATTAAGAGGGAACAAATCGAATTATCTCTTTCAGCCGTTATTATTCGCATCGGTGAATCTAACAACTAAAACAACTACTATCCAAGCGGAATATATAAGAGGCTCACCAATGTGATGATTGCACATTCGGCGGTTAGTTGTGCAGCATGGAATAGCGTCCTAATAAATCGGTATATTTGACGATGATCCGGATCCCTTGAAACGTATTCCGGGGGCATTGGATCACGCTGAAATGGCTTTCTTCTCAATCATCTTTACGATTTCAGCCATAAATAAACCATATTTTTTAAACTGGCAGCTAATCAAAACTTCAAAATTACTAGAATCAATCGATGAATTCTTGTTTATTTTGTTTCTTTAACATACCAAATGAAGAAACATTTGAAGTCGACTAGATTGCTAATGAATTCATTGTTGGTAGGAATCGACCGTTTTTTGCACATTTTTTTACGGTGCCCACTTATGTACCGACCATTAAAGAGGTACTGAAGTAAATCGTATATTGCATCAATTTGGAGATCCCTAGCTCTTCTTAGGTACAAAGTGGGGCAAACTATTGCGAAGTTCTCATCGGAAATCACCCCTTTCCAGCAGACTGGAGTTGAAGAGCCTAAAAATCGATTCAATTTGTAGCGTGATGCGTTGACATTTTAAGCCATTTGTACTTCTCATTCGATTCCCGTCCTCTTTCCAGTTTGTCTCTGGGCCTATCAGTGAGCTGCATTTGATTGGGGGACGGGGGGGAGGGAGGGGAGGGATGGTATTCAAGAAAAAAAACTCTATCTTGGAAAAAATACCGATCTGACCGGCATGCTCAATACCTATCAATATCTCCAACAAACAAACAATAAAAATCAATCATACAAGCATAACAATGCATAAAAAGCAATCGTCTATACAAGAAAATATTTACTAGGCGTTAAATACGGTAATGATACGGTAAATACGATAATAAAACGAAATGAACTTACTGTAATGGGATGCAAACGTTCCTCGAATATTTCCATAAGCCTTTCTTTGGAGCGATTTTTGCGATTCGCAATATGATAGTAAATAGCTAACGAAATACATTTGATTGTATTTTTGAGATTCGGTTGTGAGATAGTTGAATCGTCAAGAAAAATTGTCGAACAGGAATTCGACTTTTTCAATGGGCTTATAATCGGTGTCATACTGTGTGAATCCAAAACATAAAACGAACGACGATTGTCCTTCACTGAAACATTTTCATGAATCGATTAACTGAGATAAGGAATAGAGAATAGTCTTCTGATAATCAGTAAAATATTAAACTGCCTCTTGAAACAAGTAAAAATCAATAGAATTTCCACTTCTCCTCAACTCTTTATAGCTTTATCCAGGGGTATAGAGTGTACTCATAGAAAAGACATTTTTCAACGTAACGCCTCCCCCTCTTCCGAAATTTGCAAAAACATGAGATCCATCATGACTAAAAGACCCTTATAGTGTAGGATCCCTCTCCTGAAGCCTTATAAAAACGGAATCCTCGGACCTTCTATTCAAAGAAATGGGAATCAAGTGGGAATGACAATACTCTTGATCCTCCCCTAGTTGATTTGGATGCATCTCATAATTTTCTATGACCCTATACTTTAAAAGAAGAGTTTTTTTATTCTATGACCCTATACTTTAAAAGAAGAGTTTTTTTGTGAAGTTTTGAAGAAATTTAAATAACTGCCAAAAAAAAATGAAACATGATTTTAAAAAAAAGAGGAAAAAAAACTTCTTTAAAGACAAAAAATTGAAAAACGACCAGTATTTTGAGAATAACAAACAACAATTAAACGCAAAACAAAGTGCAAAAACAATGTAAAATGAGTTGCAAACAGAAAATTTTAAGAGGCGATAATGAAAAAAATTGCAAAAAGAAACAAACATTTCATTTCGCTACGACTTCGTTCCATAAACATCGGTTTAACCATCGGATGAGTCGACGGATCATCACCCATCTCTGCATTTGATGCATTAGTAAGAATTGTTAAGAAATCACGACTTCATTTTGTTGCACCAATGAGGATGCATGGCGTGGAGGAGAAAAAGGTCATGGTGCATTTTAAGATCTCCAGAGAGGCGCAGAAATTATTTTGGGAGTTTTTCACTCAAAAAGAATTCAAAGCCATTTTTGATGCCTGTAAACCAAGTCCATCCAACAACTCCCCTCCATTCCAAGGTTTTTCTGCTCCTGCCTTTGGATCAAAACCAGGATCCCCCGCAACCTCCTCCCCCCTCCATTCTAAGGTTTCCCCGCTCCTGCCATTAGATGAAACTGGATGAGAAATGACCCAAAATGAGCAAAAATAAACCAAGCAAGACAAGATGGGAATCTAAACTTGGCTAAACGGTTCCGAAAAAATAAAGCATCGAAATCAACAACTCCGATAGTACGTTAACGATGAAAACTGGCAATTAAAATAGCTTCCAAATTATTTAAGAATAAATACAACTACGATTTGAGGTGACAATGCTTCAGAAAAAACAATCCCCGCATTACTTTTTCAATGCCTTATAGAAACTACCTATCAAAAAATATTCGTAATTTTTGCAAATAATTAAATCATAACTTTACACACTAAAACGTGTACGAAGAATAATAACTACAAGGTGACTGATAACTTCTGACTTTTCCCTTGCCCTCCCCGCTCGGCCAACTCCCCTTTCCCCCTGCCCCCCCCCTCCCTCCCTTCGCTCCCAGCGCCATATAACTATATAATCCTCAATCTACACGGTCCTTTGAAAAAAGCATAATACCCGCACAATTCTACTTACATGTCACACAACTCTAACTTATTTCACCGCAACAATTCCAATAATACCCATCAAAAAGTAAAAGAGTACCAAAAAACAAAAATTAAAAATCCCTTTAATTCACATAAATTAGTACTTTCGCATCCGACTAAATCAACTTCTCTTGCGACTTTTTTATGCAAAGATGGGGAAGAAAGGGTTCCTGCATCCAGTAGAATTTTGTTGTCGATTCCAAACTTCGAAAACAAAAACGTCGAGTGATCCGACATCAGACGAAATAAAACGACCTTCTTCCTTCCCATATATCAGTCTTAATAACTAGAAACTTGTAACGCGCTTTTTTAGATAGGCATGTCAACGTCAACAAACGATCAATCAATCATTTTTCATTAGCGAACGTGGCATCTGCCTATTTGTTGATAATAGAACATGACCTGCCCTTCATTCAAGTCACTCAATTCATAGCAATTTGTGAAATATTTATCACTTACCATCAGGTAGTTCACGTTCGCTGATATGTGGGAGGAAATTCGTAGAAGTATCTTCACGAGGAAATGTTTGATTTACATACTGAAATTTATTAGAATAAATGACAGAATATAATAAAACAAATAACAATGACCTTGTGTAAAACAATAAGCTTGCTATATCCTGTTGGAAACATTCGGCTAATAAAATAAAATATTAAGAGATTCTAAAAGAGAGTTTTCACTCCATCAAGGTCGGGATATAAATATAGGCCTCCTCAATCACAGATTATAGAACAGCACTGCGAGTGCAAAGGAATACAAAAAGAAGTAGGGGAAGAGACCCACAAGTACCACCACGATAAAATGTGAAACCCCTAATGTCATCTTACCGTACTCATTCTTCAAAAGACAATGTAACATAGAAGGCATCATTTCAAAATCTAAACGTGTCATCTAACACTTAACGATACCTACTAGTCGACGTACTAATATCTGCACAAAGTTCCAATCATATACCATATATCCCTGTTGATATAAACCACCTAATTACCTGATGATTTCGTCTACGATCGTCATCGTAGGCGTAATTCTTTTGGTGACGTCCCGGAGAAGCGTCTCGAACGCAACATGAGGCGTTACCCATATGGCGTGCAACAGATGCGCACGCAACCGACTCCGGTGGTGCGTTGGTTTGCTACCCAACGGCAACGACTTTGTGGCTTGATCGCTTAGATGAGATGTATCGAATATTTTGCCATCATGGCAATGATACCATAATGACACTCCATACAACACACCAAATCGGAATACCTGAATGAACTTAATTACAACTTATTACCTTTCATATCCCTCCCTTTCCCTCTTCCCCCTCCTCTTCACAACGACGACACGATAAAGAAGGCTTGGCAAGGGGTTGGCCACGAGTTTCCGATCGGAGGCCTCGCTCATCTTGAGAACCTCGGCCTCCCACATTGATCAACAATCTAACAATTCCATATATGCTTCCTACAGTATACATATTTTGACATTAAGTTATAATTGCTATTATAACCGACTAATATTGAATAAATTTTCCGAAATAATACACTGAAATATTCATCGCATATGCAAAAAATTAGCAAAACACGGATCGCTATCCAGTTGCGCTAATTTTATAACGTGCACTTTCTGCATGGATCATAGAGATGAAAGGAGTAAACGATAAAGAAAAAGTACTGTAAAATATTGGTCATCAGAGAGTGCAAAACAAAGTGAAAGAGTGGATAAGATAACAAACGTATCGCATTTAATAAAAACCTAAAAGCAAAAAGGCATTGTAGCGTCATCTTATGGAATTCAACAAAATGGTGATATACTTTCTTAAAAAAATTCCAAAATCAACAAAGCAATTATAGCGGTAGTCGCTGTCACGACATGGAGTTTTTTGGAATCTTGTCCCGGTCACGATTACGATTGGGTTCAATATATGACATGTACGGCGGTGGATCAGACCCGACCCCCGTCAGGCAACTAATTATTAGCTTCTAGAATGGGAAGCTGGTTTAAATGATTTATAAATAGCCATAGAATGAATTTGATGATGGCCTTGGCCACCATCAAATTCAGCCAAGAGTGCGCTGTATCGCTACTAAAAACACTCGAAATAATACTTCCTATCTTTTATGAAATAGACCAATTATACAATTCCTTCACATATGACTTCTGTCGCATTCAATCGGTTATACTGAAATTAAAAAAGACAGGGCCTCTTTTTACCTAGGTCCAGGCTTAACTACTCAAGCCTAGTTTCACCAACATCATAAAGGTATTAACAGTTCAATACCTATCCAAACCTTTAGCAGGTGAGTGGCTGCTCTATTCTAGGAACACATGTACTTGTAAAACAAACCTTTAGAGTTGATGAGCTCACAAGGGGGTGCAGGCTCGGGTTCTTGCAACGTTTCCCTTTCGGTATACGCATAACCGTAGAGGAATATCCTCGATTTTTTCTTACCATTTTCAAAAATTTGCTCCTTCCCTCCTCTCAGATTATAAAACCTACTTTCACTAATAAAATTCATATTCACTTGTCTGTATTAGCTGAACGCGTTTTTCGTAACGATTCCAATTTTTTTTTTTCACTGTATGATTCGAAAACTAACGCTTATATTTTGTTCGCATTCTCTTTCGCTGCAACGCTTTTACCACTTTCAAGCAGAAAATTATTTCAACAAAGCATCTACTAAATAACAAAAAAAAAAATCATCCGAATATAGAGAAGCGGAGCGGTTCCGCAGTCGCACGCCTATGTTAGCAATGAGACAGTGTGCAATATTTCAGCGCTGGCAAACTGCCAACTTCACCGTCAAGTGTCAAACATCCCTATTCATTTAGTTGTATACCTGCCTATTTATTGGGGAAGTAGCTTATCTTAATTAAGTTCTACTCACTTAGCATAAACTTATCAATAATCAGCAAACGTCGAAATTTTCGCACTGTTCGTATGGATGGAGAGCATATGGGCACAATAATTGCACAACACCTCAACATACACCGTGAGATGCCTATGACGCCTACAATGAATTGTCTGTTATGTCTGTATGAAAATGGAATTTCACCTTCTTTGAGTGGGGTTTCAGTTTTGCTAATATTTTTTCATTTTATTAAGTTGCGAGTTGAAGTTCCTGAATTAGCAGAACTTGTTTTAAGCTCGTGGGGAGGATTTGCTTATTTGCCCCGCTTCTTGCCCCATTTAGAGATAGATAGTGGCTACTGTTTGTTGGCTAGTGAAAAACATGTCCACAGATGAATGCTTACCCATATGTTAGGTACATATTGTACCTCAGTTTAAAATGAACTGTGCTACCCCATTCAGTTTGTTCTTTTTTCTTCTTCAGCCTCATTTTAGACTTTCTTCCGCTGCTATTAGCGAAAAAGGTTTCATCTCCATTCGACGTTGCAATTATTAGCAAAAACGTCCTGCTCTCTTGGCTTCTCTCAATCTAAAATGCTCGTTATTCTCCTCGTGATCATCTTCGTGCAAAATGTGTACACTTTTGAGAGAGGTATTTGTGATGGTAGTTCATGAAATCTCCCCTCTGCCAATACTTACAACAGGGTATTATGGCAGCAAAAGTAGTAATAACAGTAGTAAATCATGCAATAATTGTGGAACTAATAAGTAGTACTAAATGGAATAACCCAACAACTCCGAAGTTATAAGACCTCGAGACAAGCGATAAGGTCGATAAGGTCCTATAAGTTCATAGGCCTCTGAAGCATCTATCCGCAGGGTTTCGAACGTACAAACACAATGCTTTCAGAAAGAATTTTTTATTGCAAAACATCACAGAGTAAGTAGCATTAAACAACAATAAAACTCGAGTCGTTATAAAAGTGGATGATGTTGGTTGTGAGAGTGAAATGGTTCATTAATTTCTCGCATCTCTTTGACAATATTCTCAATAGCAAGTTTACGCATTCCACTCGTAACCGGCGAATCGACGAGCAAAAGGGGATGAAGTGCAGAACGTAAAGATGAGAATAGCTGTGGAAAGATCAACTCATGTGACGCTAATAATTGCTTCATACGATACCTAAAATTGATCATTTTATAATTCGGGGGAAATTATATCCCCTCACTTATTTGCTCTATCGAATAAACTTTGCAAGGAGGCTAGGAAAGGAAAAAATATTCAAAATGCAAGCACTTCTTTCCTTTTGGGACCATGCTCACAATTAAAACCAGCGGTCCTTTCCTATAAGAAAAGCACGAAAAAAGGTTCCCTACCCTCTGAACAACTAAGATACCTACCTCTCTTTAGGCTTTTCGAAACAAGCCGGGCAATTTTCAGCAACTATCGGTAGTTTGTTCGATTCGGCAAACTCCCTTAACGCCTTTTCACGCACATAAATTAACGGTCGTATCACACGAAGTGCTCCGTCTCTGCAAATAGAGATTCGCAAATTTTAGCCCAATAAAATCATTGAGTCGTTCGGTTACCCAGAAAAAAAAACAAACACGGAAAACAATTAAAAGAATGACAATCCTAACGGTAAGTCGAGAATAAAATTATAACTGGCACTATTGAAATAAGTATTATTATATCGGGAAGATTGAGTTTCATAAACACAATGCGAAATAGGCGTTTAAATAAGTTGGATATAGCTTAATAACATAAATAATAATAACAATAATATCGACTAATTGAATAACCAATATATAATTAAAAGTATTCATTGCAAAAGAAGTTACAACTCGTTCTTTCTCTATCGCCTCTTTTTGCGAAAATAATATTGCAATCAACAAACAATAAGATAAATTGTAAATGAAAAAACCTTGTTAAATAAACCGCTTTCATCGTACTTAAATTGCCATTTTGGAAAGCGGCGATAAGGAAACTTTCGGCAAGATCATCCAAATGATGACCCATCGCCAACACATTGTAACCATGTAATTTTGCTGCTGCCGCAATACGTCCTCAATGAATAAATCTATTTTTAGGCATATTTTGCTTTGTTATATTTATTGCTATCTCACAATATAATCAATCATTTATCGATATATTATTCTTAAAACTATCTCTTCCTTTATTTTTCCATTTAAAAAGAGATTTTATTTTATTCAATTGAATTAAAGATGATAGGAAATGGATGAGTGAACTCGAAACAAGTGAGGAACGGATCATAAATAAGTTCATGAACTTTAATTCATCAAAAATAAAAAATAAAGCACCTCTTTTCATACGACTGCAAAACGCACAAATACTGCGACATTTCGGTAAACGAGCTGCCTGTCCGATTATATCTGCAATGCGTAACTACTATATAATATTGCATATATTTACACCTCACTGCTATATTCAAGTAGTCAATGATCAACCAAGTTCATTCACAAGACCGATCAGGTTCACCCATAGGACCGATCAGGTTCAGCCATAGGACCGATCAGGTTCAGCCATAGGACCGATCAGGTTCAGTCATAGCACCTATCAGGTTAAGTCGTAGGACCGATCGGGTTTAGTCATAGGACAGATCAGGTTCAGTCATAGGACCGATCAGGTTCAGTCATAGCACCTATCAGGTTAAGTCGTAGGACCGATCGGGTTTAGTCATAGGACAGATCAGGTTCAGTCATAGGACCGATCAGATTCAGTCATAGGTCCAAGCTATCTATTGACATATAGTTTTTGCCATATTATATAATTTATTACCGCTGAAAACATATATATATATATATATATATATATATATATATATA
>QEWY01004152.1:408076-428289 GCA_006503575.1 Baylisascaris schroederi | reverse complement strand
TTCTCAAAATAAAACAATGAACAGTCACCTCACTTCCTAGAAGAGCATCTGAATTGCAACATATACAAAACAATACCAGTGCATCGTCGGCCTCTTCATCGACACAGCTGCTCGTCTCTTCATTCGCCTCAATAACACATTCTGCGGATATCTCCTTCAGAAACTTCGATCTGTCTTCGACATATTCTTCGTCTTCTGCTCCAAGAATATATTCCTTTGGTGAAAATGGACAAACTGGGAAACGTGGCTTTATACCTGACTGCATTTCGCTCACTTCGCTACCCATTAGAAACCAACGCAGTTTTTCGGTTTCTTCATCCAGTACACTTCGTCCATCGGGAACCTAGAGTAAGTGCATAGGTTGTTTGAAAGAAGCATAAGGACATCAACGTCCTTTCATCACTTATCAATACCAAGACAACTGTCTATAACCATAATACCAGAAAAATATGTGGCAATCACAATCTATATATTTCTAACCTGACCGTTAACGCGGATAGAAATGGTTTCTATCCGTCTTATGGTCCCAACTTATGAACGCAAAGCCTGCCGATTCAGATGACTCAGAAAAACCGCATACGTAGTCATACACTATGCTCGCGGCAGTCATCCGTCCTCTGCCTATGTTCTGCACCGTCAGCTCCATGCAAGACTCCCAAAGATGCCCCTCAATTCCTCGCGGTAATTTTGAAGCTTCGTAATGCGTAACCCAGTGCAGACACATCACCACAAAAAAAAAATGACGCAACTCCAGGAGAGAAGGAAGGAAGTAAAATCGAATAGAAAGCAGAATATCATGAAAATGTACTGCGAATTCCTTAAATATAGTTCAGCGGGACAATAAAATAGCATGCATTACAGAGAAACAAAGGGTCACAGGATAGCGGTATATGATAGAGGAGGAGAAAACCTGTTGAACTACGATTCGATTATACTTTCATTGCCATTGTTTATAATCCAACATATTTTTGCTAGAGCACTGCATACTACTTACGTTTCTTCCACACAAAAGCTCACCTCGAAAAGTATCTCCGCAAAATCTATATGACTTTCGCAGTACTTTTCCTTTTATTTAGCAGTTGCTTTCCTCTAAGCATGTTGCACACCTCCCTCTCTCCTTACATTGTCCTCTTTTCCCAACAAAGTCAAAATGTTTGGCAATACAACACATCAATAACTTACCCGTAGTTTCGAGTTGATTCGATCTAACGCGAGACGTTCAGCCTCAACAAAGAGATCATCTGGTGGAAGAACGTTTTGACTGCGAGAATTGAATGCCCCTTTGGTGCTGATAGGAATGCCTTCATTTGTAAATGTAACAAAACCGATCCATTTACGTGAATGGAAGACACGTTGACGGTAATGATGCCATTCACCGCTTTCACAGTTCAACTGATACTAGAAGTAAAGAATTTGTTGCAATAAAGTAACGAGATGAAAGAACGAAATAATTCGAATAATATATGCAATCTGAGCACAATTTATGATAGGGGAAGAAGGGATTGAGTGGAGCCGATGAGAGTGAGGAGCCGATGAGAAGCTATACCTTCAACAAAGATGAGAAACTGCATCACCAGCGCTCACCCACCTCCTCTCTCCCTCTCCCCATCAAGTGAAATATCACTCATAATCTAGCAGTTTTTCATTTCATGTGTCACTTTTTTGAAAGAAGGAAAAACTTAGACTCGAAAATGTTTATGCACAATGGGATCGCTGCAGCTAAAATGCTGATTTATATCTTCGCCGTTCCGTTTGTGGTATCTTCGCAAATTTTATTCGCCTTAAATTGTTCATTGGCTCTTAAGCAATAAAATTCTTTCTATTATATAGGCATAAAAAGAAACTTCACTTTTAACTGGAATATTATTCTCAAATAGAGTTTTCAGCATCACCTCATAAGATCGCTTTTCCTTTGTGTCTGAGACCAATAACCAAATGTTTCAACACTCCTGACTATATCATTAACTATAAATGCTTAATGTTATTGAATAAACACTACTAGTCTAATATCGTTAGGCAAGTGCCTCCCAATCGACAGCAACATTCACCGATTAGAACCTGAAACTAACGAACTTCGACAATCATATCACATCTATAGGTGTGCAATTATCATTCAAATTAAATTTTTGAAAATACATTGCAGCAATGAAATATAATAAAGAAAGAGTATAGGTGATACCTCGGGCATGAATTTTGTTGCATTTACGGCGATGAATTCGATTGCGTTCACAACAAATTCCACCTATATAGGTAATCATCGTTGACAGAACACACGTTATGCCACATTCACATAGTATAAATTCAATGTTCTCATCAACATACGTCCTCATTTCTGCTATTCTCTATAGTATAGATCAACTCCCTCTTACCATCTTTTTCTTACGATAGAAATTTTTTTACTTTAGTGATTTTTCTCTCGTCAATTGTTCGAAAATGCTTAATTATAGCGCTTTTTCATTGCAAAGAAACCACTAATGAACTAAACACTGAAGTCTTCATCCAAAACATGCTGTGACACATCTATGCAACTAAATTTTACTATGCATAAAGTGGGAATGGAACAGTAGATTAGAGAAAATCTTTTTTGGAAGACGAGAAGGGCCTTTAAGAATCGTTCTAATTGTGGAAAAATTTAAGAAGGAAAACTAAGCGCATATTTCATCAAAACAATCGAATCGAGTAGAAATTTATATTAATGACAAAAAATTTTTCTGGAAAAACTTCGGTTTTCATAAAAACCATATGGAAAGCATTTTTAGCAAAGGATTTCTGTTTAGAAGTTTTTCTTTTCTCTCGCATATAGAATATTTCGCATATGATTGGTTTTATTCTAATCTCATGCTTCACGAATTATGAGGAAACACAAATTTAACCAACATAAAAGGCGTTTACATAAGAACCAACCAAAGTTTGAGAGAAGGAAAGCCCACTGTCATACGTCGATGAACTGCTCACTAAAAATTTTCCTTCCGCCCGAACGCTTTAAACTCAATAATTTTATCTCTCATTTTGGACGCTAATACAAATGTTGATAATCTATTTTTCAGTCGCATTTCAATATCAAGATTTACTGTTAAACAAAAGCCAAAAAAGACGAACCATTCGATGTGAGGCGAAATAAGGGATAGAGATTCGAGTGAAACCCGGTCGAAGCATCTCCATACGTGAGTATTCGCCGGTTCTTCGCAGATGTACTCGATCCAATCGACAATCCTCCGCTAAGCAATCACCATATCGTAGTGCCAACTGAAAATTAATTCATAATTCGAACACTCAATTCTCGATCCAACACAATCAGTTCAAAAAATCCTTTCATACACTCGACGAATGTAAAATATTTGTGATCGTCTAATAAAAAATTTTAGATGTGTAGATTGTTAATTTTAAACTGGATCTATAATTATTGCAAAATATAGCAGACTCTTTGCTGATATAATCGGAATTTTTCTTTAAAAACATAAAGTACGCGAAATTTTTGGGCAAATAACTTTAAAAGTCATATCATGTGGAACAAAACGTCCTAAAAATCCTATCATAAACTAAAATCAACCCCTCATTCATCCTCCTCTCATGTTAAATTTGCCGCAACCGGCTATGTATTTAGAAAGACACGGAGTTAGGGAACAGGGAAGAACAACCAGGAGGGGGAAGTAGTGTAGATGAGATGATTGCCTCGTGTTAAAATTTTTAATGAACCACTTTTTTCAAAGGTCTTTCATCACGGATTCTTTTGAACCATAATTGATGAGAGCGGTAAACACTGATCAACAATCATTCTAGTTCTCGTAGCAAGTGCATTTTCTTCTTTTCTATGCTTCATTTTTGTTCATTTTCCGCACACAAAATTGACAACTTATATCCTTCAAGCAGCATCTATAACTCTTTAAATGGACTCTCATTCACTCGATTTTCACTAAACAACATCTGAAATCTCTAAGTAATTCAACAAATTTTCTTCACCTTACTTTTTCACTCCAAAAAATTCTTCGTTAACCTCAAATTTTAGATAACAAACAAAAGACAATAAAAAAACGAAAGCATATAAATGAGAACAAATGAAAAATACCTTCTCATCAATACCCAAAAGTGATTGTGCATATGGTCCAGCACAAGCGCATCCAGCTCGTGATTGTATTCCGAAGAGATCATTCAGCAATATGGATACGAAATTGTGATGCAAAAAGAGTTGTGATCGTCTCTCGCGAATGATGAACGAGAAGATCGCTAAACGTGAACGGTACGTTGCCGGACCCAACAAGATTACATCTTTGTTTGAAGATAAACGGCCTATCACATATCTGAAATGTTATCAACATCAAACTGATCAAATTTTTGATCCACTTCATTCAGTTTTCCGAAGATAGGTCAATAAAGATAGGAGCAAAACAAAACAGGATAGCTGATAACGTCAGCGAGTGGGATACAATCAATAATAATTAAGCCTACATTCAGCTCTTAGCAAAGCGAATCATAAACAAATTTTACGCTTTTGAGAGGTAAAAGATCTTTCAGTAAATATATTGGACTTAGAAGCCTTATACCGATCAAATGCGATGAAAGACCTCAAGTAAACCCAGATAAACCCATCTCAAGTAAATCCTTCTTTTCCTTGGACTACTATTAAAAGCATAGAATATCAATAACTATGTCAATACCTCCTCAGGCGTGACATCCAGTAATTCTCAATAATCAACCAGTGTTATGATTTTGCTATCATGCAGTGAGTTTTTTCGTATACATATATAAGCGTAACTTAGCAGTCATCAGCGTTCATTAATCTCTGTGAATTACTAAAACATTCTACCTTTAAATCAACTCAATCGAATGTTGCAAGTAACTCCTTTATAAGAAAAACAAATCTATAAAAGAAGTAAGAAAATTGCCAAATGATGCAACATAAGAGACACACAGATACCTAAATACTCACAGACATTAGGGTCATCAAAATGCATTCCTGCAAAATAAACTTACAAAAGTGAAAAAAATAAAACATACTCGCATATCGCTCTTTCCCTTTGCTTGATGAGGGGCACTCCTACGGCTGCTTTGAGCTTGAATGCTAATGCAAGTCTCACTGCGCCAATCACATCCGGAGTTCCGCCTTCTTCACGATATTCCACCTCTTTTAGATATGTGTGCGATGTTCTACTCACCTGTTATTGAGCAAAAAGCATAAAGCAACAAAAGTAATTGATAGTTACATCCATTAAAGAAGAACCGAATGGTCTGAGAGAAAACTATAGCTTTAGATCCGACAGAACGATTGATAGCGAAATAACAAAAACGATCAAGCTGTCATCACGACAAAATAGTTACAGCCAATTTAACTGCTACAGTGCACCAGCGCCTCCCTCCCTCCCTCCTCCATCCCAAATCACCGAGTTGCATTACTGCCTTTGCTCACGTCAGGCACGTCTTAGGACAAAATGCACTTTTCAGATCTTATAAATCAATGCTTAACATTAGTAATAGTTGAAACGCTCACAGAAGGTCCAAAAAAGCATTTTTTAATAATATTCTCTGCAAATGCCAAAAAAGGCTACAAATTCTACAAGTCGAGACACCACAGACTCAGAAGTTTCATTTAGATCTCACTATGGCGTATAAAAGTGCTCATTTCCTTGTAGACTAGAACCCCGATACATGACTAAGAAAATGGTTTTCACAAGCAAAAAAAAGGAAAAAAAAAGAAACACTTACGAAAAAGACGGTTCCACCGCCAATACGTTTTGGCCGTGAGTTCCTTATCAGTTTTTTCTTCACAACTAATACCCCTGAAACCTGAAATATCAATAGCAAATCAACAAATCACGTTTTTAAGAAAAATAAAAGTGATAACTAAAATGTTGTATACCAATAAAAATGCTAAATGAAAGAACAATGGCTATGAAAATAAAACGTTTACGAAGAAAAAATTATTTCCACAATGAATATATATTTTTTCTATCATTGATACGGCTAAAAGAAGGGGCATCCTGCAAGACAAGCATGTTTCTTACATTATGAAGCAAACCTAATCGCTGTGGTAAAGATGCTTTCAAAGAAAATTCGAAAATAAGGTCCTACGCAAAGGCCTATCAATTATTTGAGTGATCCTTTGTATCTAGTGAACCACAACAGATTTTATAAGGTTCCAATAATGTCTTGTTTTCGATGCCCTTCAATTCTCTTATAAGGTCCCGAAAGTGCCCTATTTTTGATGCTTCTCAATGCTCCTGGCAACCCATAAGGCTCTCGATTGAGAGCATATCATAATGACCTAATCCTCTACTTAAGGGCCGTAATTTTTCTAATCAGCACAATAGCCGTATGCATAAAAATTGTGCAATATTTAATTAAATTAGACTATAATTTTTCCTCTACCTCATTCATTCGATTGCGAATGAAGCTAACTGACTCGTTCATCACCTTCATGCAGAAAAATTCAATATCCAGTAAGCAACGGTTAACATGCCGACATACAAAGACAAACATCGCTATCATTTGCGATCTGTTTCGATTAAACAGCTTCTTCACACCGTTTCAAGAATCCTACCTCCCTAGAGCTAAAAATCCGTGGGCACTCCTTTCATCGGCCAAGATGGACCATCGTCTTTTCTTCCACCCTTGTCTAGTTGTTTGCTAGATAGGCAGATGACTCACAAGCAATCAACCCAACAATGATATTTCATACACACTCAGAAGCAAGAAACAAACAAACTCGCTTAAGCATACCAGGTGTTTGTATGCCTCCAATAAATTTATGTCCTGAAAAATAAATCGCATCCTTTGGTGTTTGACCATTCATCGTTATATCGATATAAGGTGCAGCTGCCGCATAATCCCATAGTGAAATGCAATTCCACCTGCAAATAACACTGTTATCTCATTTTGGTGGAATTTATGAAGCATTCAAGTCAATAATGCTAACAATTACTTGCCTTTATTGCTAAGATTATGTGCATTCAGCTATTCAACAATACGCTGATTGTGCCTAAGCGCATGCCTCTTGTCTACCGTCCAATAGTTTGGGTGCAATAACCACTGATGTCAAAGTCATGAAATTCGGTGGATGCAGTGAACGCTATAGGATGAGTTATTATAGTGGATGCTGATCCACCAGCCGTAAATGAAGTTATAAAGATTTGAAAGAGGGAAGGAAATTTACATTTTGTGCTCGTCGAATTTTCATTTACACCGATCGAATTGTGGATTTGTGAGAGCAGAGGGGTTTATTAAAGTGTAAATGCACTATTTTGCATGTTTATTATTTGTTAGTATCCCATGAACCGGTCGGTGAGGAAAGCAGAACACAAAGGATATATCGTGCCATTGTGCACGCCATCCCATTTGTTCAGCGTGCAGAATTCAAAAACGCTGTTGTGGGGGTCGGTTTAGGCAGTGGCAACCTTAGACTATAACAGCACTAACTAACTACACGACCGAAACTTCCTGACACAGTCAAATACACATACGAGCCCTTAATTGTATGAATAACGACGCGTTCACACAGAAACATCACATCTTAGAAATTGATGCCATATATTGCTTCTAACATCCTTTTGGTAGAAGCACCTATGAACAAGAAGACCCGCAACCAGCTAAAAGCCGGGTCTAAACGGCAAAAACAGGCCTCTCACTATGCACAAATTGCTGCTTCATAAATTGTGAATTTGCAGCACGAAAAAACTGTTCCTGCTAGCAATTAGCTCATTACCTTCAATAAGAGGCTTCTGAATGGAATATTGAATGAGTTGATCCCCATGCTCGAGTAGTTAAAACTGAATGACAATAAACCTCAAAATTAATCGAATATCAGATACTCATCTCCTTACTGATTGTGATATTGCTAAGTTCAGCATGATTCAAACGATAGTTCAAGTTTCATACCTCTTAATGAACATAAATACAATAAATCATAGAAGATTCAACTAAACGTCTATTCATAAACAAGATGATCATAGAAGAGAAGAAACCTTTTTAAAATAGCCGTAACTGCTTCCACATCGATACATAATCCTGTAATGTTGGATGCGGCCGTAAAGCAACCGATAATTGCTACTTGATTGCCTTTTCTTTCACGAATCTCTTTTAAGATCGTATTCAACTGTTCGATATTGATACGTCCATCGTCGGATTCGTCAACAATGAACGTTTCGCTAGCTATTTCACGCCAAGGTAATAGATTTGAATGATGCTCATGGATAGCACTGATAACAATAGGTGAATCGAGTGCCATAAGATGCAGCAATAATTCGACGGCAGCCGTTGTACCGTTACCCGTAAATATAACCGCATCATGCTCACTTGCACCTACCGCATTGCGAATTACATCTCTGCAATTAGTGCACATTGAAAAACTACGAGAAAAACAGCAACGATAAACCCCATATATATATATAACAGTATTACAGCCCCTCGTTTTCCTAACTGAAATCATTCCTACACGCCTCCTATCAATTGCCGATGCTAATCGAATCAATAACGAGGTAAACAAGTAATGTAAGTCAAACCTTGCTTCATGCAAGAAGAGTGTCGACTGTTCGGAAGTGGCAGTAATAGATGAATGTGTATTACCATAAACGGTCAAAACTTCGTATCGGATGTACTCTTCGATATCGATCAACGGTCTACCCGATGCCGCATAATCGCAATAATACACTGAAATCATTAATTCAAAGCAAATGATTCTTTATTTTCCTCATAAAAAACAATAAATTTGATCATAAAGAATTGCGGGAATTGAAATAGGAATTCAAAAAATGTTGAATGGCATTAAATTGCAGAATTACAGTGTCCTCCGCACATAATCACACCAGATATATTACCGTATATAAATTGTGTATACTGTACACTTTACAATAGATAAATGGAATGTTTGTAATATTTAAGCGCAATACTTAGATGCAAATCATAGCTTTTGTTAATATCATTTACGACCATCATCGGAAGAACATTACGGCGACGACCGATGAAACGAATTTCGTAGAAAAGTAAATGCAAAATTAGCTGGCCTCGATCAAAACGTTTTCGAGATTACTCTCTACCTGCAGCACAGCTCGAACTCGATTCATTTTTGAAGAAATATATTCGAATAAAATTGAAATTAGCTGAAATGTTTTTCAACTTTTCTTGACATTTGTTTAACAAGAGCCCTCCTACCTCGACGTTTTCCAAATGGAGTGTCAATGAGTTCATTATGGCCAAATTCGTTCTTCCTTAGCCAATCCAGAATACCCTCATCTACCACTCCGTTGACGTTTCGATCTGGCTCATCGCAAAAGTCGCTAAACTTTGGCACCCGCTCACCGAACGATCGTTCCATAATTAATCGACACCTCTTCCTGCATATGTAATCGCTTAGTAATTCGAAGCAGAACCATTAACTTTATATGAACTGATATTTACAACACAATTTAACAAATTGCACTTTAATACAGCTTAGCCCAGCCCAGGCTTCAATTTTTCTTCACAGAAACAGACAGGTAAAAGAACTGGCCGAAGCAGAAAAGGGAATATGTCGGCTGAAGACCAACTATAACGGCTCTAATTATTAACGTAAACCTTATTTCCGTTTTATATCAACAAAATATCTATCACAAACTCATTGTTTTTGCATTGCAAATTTTTCACAGTATTTATTTATATATATGAGTAATAAATTAAAGAATGCAGCCACAAATTCTCTAAACTTCGGCAACTTTTCAAGCAAAATGAGCTGATCATTGATGTAAACAACAAAGATGCATAGATCAAACATCGAACTACACAGCTGGCAGTATTTTATTTATAGAGGCAGCCTAATAAACGCCGAATTAGGCGAGGCAGTTCGGCTTGCAGTGTGAGTGGCAAAGAAATCGATTGTTGCGCATTTCGAATGGAGCCGAAAGCATTGCTCTTATTGAATGCGACACTTATAATAGTGATATCGATATCGACTGACTATTGGATTAAGATCAGCTATCTTGTGGATCGTGTCCCGAAAGGCTGTCGACTCGCCAATCACGTACAATACTCAACCATTGAATGCGCCAGCGAGCGACGAATACTCACTGATCAACATTCAAATCTCTTCAGACAATGCAACGATCTTACTGGTTATTATTTTCATAAATAATAATAAAAATAATTAAATTATTTATGATTAAGAATCCTCGAGGATCGCTAATGGTTGTTTCCTTAAATTGTAGTGCACCGAAGTTTCCCGCATTGGCGCTCTTGGGAACCGAAACATTTGGAATTCCTTCTGCTTGACACCTCAGGTTTTTAGTAGTGGCGAAATTGAAAATTAGCGCTTCTTAAATTCAGCAGAGAAACTTTTTGCGGTTCTTGCAAAATCAGCTCGGTTTAGACAAACGCATTCGCGTTTCGGGTAAAATTTTGCTAAGCCCGACCATCATAGTTAAGTTATTTGGCATCGTGATGGGAATCTCGAATTGTTTCAGAAGGTATACGTGGTAATATATCACGTTGGGGTCTTCTCTATGCGGACAGCTGCACTTCGTTTATATGGGATCGTAAATGGCGTCTACCATCCTGTACACCACTAAACGATATACTCGCTTTATTGTTCGGTTTATTAGGGCTATTCATACTTCCGTTGGGAGTCTATTCAAGTCAAACTCGAGAACACTCAACAAGAACATCACTATTGCTTGGCACTTCAACAATGTCATTCTCATGTCCAATATTCCTATCATTAATCAACATTCATCATATTAATATTCAACAATCGAAGTCGAGAATCGATGCGATTGTAAGAACGCTTTTTTTTTTATTATTTTGAATTGTAAGACACTTTATTTATGATATTTTATTTATTTATTTTTTATATTTCATTTTATATACAACAAAACCAAATTCACATTAAATGAAATAAACATAAGTATCGCATTTGAACTTAATTTTACTCATTTGATTTTTTTTCTCTGCGATTCCATTAAAAAAAGAGGTGATAAAGAAAGCATCCTATCCCTAAATGTGAAACGTAAACGAAGGTTCCTATAAAAATAAATCTATGCATCCGTAATGATTAGAGACGAATGCAGCACTCACTCACAATGAGTCACTTCTATCAATGACCACATGGAAAAACATTCTGACGGCAACATACATCACTCTTTGTACATATAAATAACCAACACATAACGTAGTGCTCACGAATATGCGGGATGGAAGGAATAGACGATAACATCGAGTGAGGAAACCGATCAGAGGGAGGGGGGGGGCTGGGGGAAAGGGACTGGAATGGGAGGGGGAACGGGAGGAAAGGTTAGGTCGAAGGAAGAAGGGAGAGATAACGTTTAGCAGCAAAGCATATTTTATCATGCATCATTTCAATCACATAGAGCATCGAATAAAGGCTAAAAAATTTCCACAAATATTCAAAGTACAACAGCTTTAACCTTTCCGACAAAACAATTTAGAAAGGAGAACTTGCAACGACAATGCAAAATCTAGCATTATCCCCATCGTGAAGCTAAAACTGATGATCTAATGCAGTACGTACACTACAAAAAATAAATAGATTGCAATATTCAATTGCAAGATATAGAAAGCCCTATTGAGGTGATTATATCAGACTCTTGACATCAACGATCTTAAAGTTTCATTTCAGGTGGGGAATTGGATTCGAGCAGAGCCAGGTTGGAGTCTACTAAGCGGAGCACTTGGCTCGATATTGTTGGCCGTTTGTGCATATCTTTATATGGCGGCTAGCAAGCGCAAACGCTTTCGTCAGCGTAGTATGCGACGACGACGGCAAATGCAGACAGCGATTATGTCAACTTGTCGACAAGAAGTTGCCCTCGCAATTCGTGCAAAAATGACCGTTATTTGACCACCGAACATTACTTTAATTTGTAAAGTAACTTTAGGAACTCGATCTGAAATATGTTCGGGTAGCAGCTGTTGCAGCATTTCCTGCCCAACCTGATCACGTCGCACCAACTCCCCTCACTTACCTCCCAAGGTTTCAGCGCGTTAGGTCAGAACATCCCCCCAATCTCATCACATTTCAAATAAGTTCGAAAGATGAAGTTGCCAATCGGATCTGGATCAAAAACAACTTTCTTGGTTGAATCAACCGGATAAACCAACGAGTATATTGCCAGGTGCTTATCAGCTTTCATTTGTTTTAAGAATTTCCTACTGCAAAAGCGTGCTATGAGAAACAAACCAGAACGACCACCTAAAATCTTCAAGTTGAGTTAACTCCTCTAAGAGTTATATAAATATGCACATAAATTTGCATACTATTTCTGCGACAAACTGCATATCGTGCCGACCCTCGTGGCAAACTTTTCTACTTAATTATTTTCACTGTTTAGCCTGTTCTTCGATCATCAAATGAAAATTTACATCTTGGCCGTGTTTTACTTTCTTGCTGCATTCAGTCCTAATGTAGACAGAATTTTGCATTTTTTGCTGCAAAACGCTATAGATGAGGTTAGAATATTTGAAAAAACAAACAAACAAATACATTTCAAAAATTATAAATAAACAACAAAGTACCTATGACACTTCAGAATAAATATTCAGCAATTATATAACTCAAAAATCGCTGAGTGAAAGGAGGACGACTGTATCAAGCGATTCTATAAAAGCTACAAGTATCCTGAAAACTCTAGGAAATCTCAAAGGTTGAGAAAGNCACAAATTGAAGGTCATTCTGGATTCTATGCCTTAAAGATTGAAAGATTCAATCTGAAACCATCAGGTGTTTTCATATGCCGTCGAGAGATGGAGAAGAGAGAAATGAAGGAACCACTCTCACAAATATGAGGCCAATCTATGAAACATGACAAACTTTAGCTTACATTTAAATAGTGCCAACTCTCTCTTCAAGATGGCAAGACAAGTTTCAATGTATATCCACAACCCTCCTACCTGAGTGACGCCTCGAAATAATCACAAAAAGGCACCATCTATCACCCCGTCCTTTGTTGATTAGGCAGACTTCTTTGCTTTTTTATTTGGATCGTCCTCCTTTTGATCTTTCTGCAAATAAAACCATTAATCTCACACCACACATCCTACTTCATATCGTCTTTAAGAGATTTGACTAAAGGGTAATAACGACCCACAACAGATGCAGCCGATGATTAAGTTGCTATCAGCCGTCACTCTCTCAGATCAGACCAACATCCATCACCTATTCAACTTGTGCACATCGTAAAAGATTGTCTGTCCAAACCATACGAGGACTCCCTTAAAAAATTGAAATGTAACTATAACATTCTCGCAAATCTAGATAAAAACGCTAAGAACGGATTAATAAAGAGCAGTCATCCAAGCCAATGATAGCTGTAAACCTATCATCAGCTTAAATGGTGCACACCTATTCCTTCTCCCCCCTTTCCCCAACTCCCCCCCCTCCCCACCCCCAAGCTATATCCCAGCATAATGATGAAACACCAGAGGTGGTACTGATCTTCCACTGAAGTAAGTAGCTATCTTAAGCAACAGAAATTTCTTATCACTTTGAAAAACACAGCAAGATGTAAGACAATTGTGATACACCAGCTCGAATGGTAGCGAAAAAATATTGGAATAAAAAAAACAAAAAAAGAGGAGCGTAACGAAAGCATAAAACATTAGCGACTACTGAAATTTAAACTGCATAGGAAAAGTGCATAGAAAATAGCAATGAATGTTGCCACTTGCAACGCTTGGCATCGTCGACACTTAAGAGAAGCACTAAATTCAATTGAGTCACAGAAGCTAAAAAATGCATAATTTGTGATCGACAAAAACTAAAAAATAAGCTGCCAATAACATCATCGCTCACCTCTACCCTCATTCACCCCATTCAAAAAACTTGCAAAATATTCTGAAAGCATCTTCCGTACCCCCATTCACTCAAAAAATCCAGAAAATCATCTCAACTTCTTTCATCTACCGTAATACCGAATCGTTAATCAATAGGCATGTTTCAAAAACTATCAAATAGACAATCGCCTATATTTCCAATGATTTCCCTATCGCTGTTTTAATCCCTTTTATAAATCCCTCCAATAAGGAAGCAAATAATAAAATGACTGCAGAAACCTTCCGGAAAATGTTAAAAACTGTAGAAAATAAAATAAATAAACAATTGAAATAAAATGAATTACTAAGAAAAAAGTCAATCACCTTTTTCTTTTTATCTTTCTTCTTTTTCTTTTGCTTCCGATCCTTATCATCACCACGATGTTTTTTGTATTTCCTTTCCGAATCCAAATCTGAAAAAAACTTTCCAGTTAACCTTAGTAACGAACACTAAAAGAAAGATTTAGTGATAAGCAGCGGAAATTTATGACAAATTAAGCAATCTAATACCAAATGAAGCAAAAATATTCAGGTAATGGCAGGTAAATTAAAAAAAATATGAGGCGGAACAAAAAATTAGGTCTAATGCTTCACCTTTAATTTAGTTATTGTCCATCTCTGTTCATCCTGCCCCCACCACCTCCCACTCCCTTCCATCTAGTTACCATCCCACCACAGATGTCTCCCTCTACCACTTTTCACCAGCAACAATTATGCTCCAGTGAAAAAATCATAGCAACCCTGTGTTCCAGTTTTACTCCCCCATAACTCCTTCCACCTCCAGATGAGAGAATATGAAAGAAGTGGGGAATCATGCGTTGCAATCAGTCGTTTTCTACCTATAATATAATGCAGTGTTTTTACGTATTCCTTCACATCGTTACATAGTGATAAATGAATAAAACATAAGTAAAATAAAATAAATAAATAGCGAATTTCGAATAAAAACACAACTCACCATCCAAATCATCAAGACTTCTTTTGAATTTTTTGCGGTGTTTCGTTTCTTCACCGTTCTCATCAATGTTACCCACATCAACACGATCGTCCACTCGCTTCTCGAAGTATCTTAAATCAAATAAAATAAAAATTCGACATATTCTCTCCTACTATCCTTATTTACAATGATTTGATTTATACAATATTTAAACAACAATTTTTAATCTATGGTGCCATATTCGCGAAATTTAGCAGCTCTAGCTCCAGTGGCTCCAGATCTAAACTATTGGTCAGTCAGACAGGCATATGCATGCAGGTAAAAGCTGATTTAAACGCATAAATATGTAGGCACACACACTGCGTCGCTAAAGCATGTTTTGCAATAGAAAAATGCACCCATGTACTTCAGAAATTTAAAAAAAAAAGTGAAAGTGTATAATAAAGTAAAGAACACCTATATGGCTCAGGAACGGCGCCTGGTGTCAACCTGAAGCCAGCCATCGCACTCGCCGATAGTCCTGTTATCTCTTTTCCAGTTATTGGTGGTTTCTCTACCAACATCCGCAACGAACTGCAAAAAAGGCATTTGCAATATCCTTTAAAATGATCTGACTCCGGCTTAAACCTCCACTAATGAAAACAGTAATGATAAATGTATATCCTTTATTGAAAAGCATCAGCTTGGGCGTTGAGGGCCTCAACAGCGCCGATGGATGGATTTGCAAGCCTTAGAAGATTTGGCGGAAGTCGAGTGTTATCAATGTGAGAATAAGGTCATAACCACTGCAATGGACCAATGAAGTGCCACATACACAACTTGGTTCACTAAGGTGGTCACCCGAACTTTCATACCTTATTTCCAACATTTCGCAACAACCTATAAAACTTTTATTGCATAAGCACGAATTTTGCAATCAAAATATTTCGCAACATTTTACTAGGAAAATATTCGTAACAGTCGGCACTAACCGCTTTCAATAATCATCACACAGAAAAAGTTTTTGTAAGTAGCACCCAGAAGGGCACATTCACCCCTCGCTATTCCAAATTAAATAAAGCTAAAGTGTTCCTGGAACATGGTAAGTGTTTGCAAGCTTTCAATCAACGCAAAGCGATCGTTAATAATCCTTCTAACATCCCCTTGCTTCTTCCTTTTTTACCTTTCGTACATAATATCGCATAGAACACCTCATACCTGAACTCGAGTGAGGAATCAAAATTGAAGTTCCCAACGAGATGCGGCAAAAACGAATTCAAATCTTCTCGCATCTTTTTTGATCCACAAAATCTGTGATAGGCTGCACTCATGTCGTATTCCGCAAGAAGGTCGTGACTTCCGAGAAGTACACTTTGTTCTATAAACGAGAAAATTTGAAAATTTGCATAACAACAGTAAACAATCCGAATTACAAGTGTCCAAATTTGTTGCAAATCCTCCACCAACTTAACCACCGACCCTCATTAGCGCGTTTTACATTATCATAAAATCGATCACAGAAGCAATCATCTTACTTCCAATCACTGCTATCATTTGAATCGATGACCCTCTCAATGGATTAATGGCAACAAATTTTGCTTTAAGTGGAGCTCCTCATCTCGACCCAATTAATTCGATATGTCGATATCTAAATTTGAGGCGGTAAACATGCAACTCTAAGCAAATTTATTTTCATAATTCATTGTTGCACCTCGGGATGATTCAAGTAAATTATTTACAGAAAAGAGAGCGAAATGATTTACAGAAGAGATAATCGGTCAAATCGACTCATCCATCGACTCATTCAGTCGATCGCAAATATGAAATTCATTCGTAAATTTTAGATGGCATTTAATTATAGCAACTACTGAAGATGGATATCGATCAGATAATGAGGGTCGTTGACGCTGTGTAAATTAAAGACAATGCAAAAGATAGGACGGATATTTAGATGAAATGAAAAATGGAAAAAATCGTCGATTGTCAAAGGAGGAAAAAAGAAAGCGAAAAACAACACAGACACGATTGTCTTGAAATTCTTTGTCCCTCTCCACCTCTCTTAGATATAACTCCCACTAAGTTTTTGATGCAGATTATACGTACCAAAGTTTAACACTGCTATAAGCTTACGGCTTCTAACGGTCAGGCAAACAGAAACATACTACGGGGGGAATAATTCTTTTAAAAAATTGCTGAAAATCTATAACAGACAGACAGAGGAGAGGTTCCCAATCAAAATTTCCCACCCAGGTGGGATGCAAACACAAAAAGCTGAGCATTTGGCAGTGCATTTTCATTATGAAGTAGTAAGTAAAGTGGGCGCAACTTACGTGGCAATTCGGGTTTCATTAAATGAAATGGGCACACCAGCGATAATTGTGAATAGCCTCCTTTCAGAGAAATCTTCGTTCGCAATGAACCCGACGATGCAACACCACCCGACGATGAATCCATTGCATTGATCGATTGGTACTCTCTTCAATCTGGAATCTGGCGTGCAATAATGCCATCAGATTCCTCGAACAAACGATGCACTACGAAACACCCTAGACACCACTGATAGTGAACTTCCGCCATCGTAGACTAACTGCACCAATCGTTCCCAAATAAGACAATGCTACGCCACAAATGCATGCAAATGAGCGTAATATGCAGTAGCATCTAGGCGGTAATAGTGAAACAGTTCAATGTTACGTTTAAGTGATGGCCGTACCTATCACCTCTCTTATCCCCTCCGTCCCCCTATCCCCCCCTCCCCTCTCATGGAATCAAATTCCATACTGAATGAAGAGGCCTGGTTAAAATCGATGAAAAAATGAGCAAGTAGTGATTGGATAACGAAGATATTTTTTAAACTTTTATTCCACTTTTTCAGTTTTTTTAGTATGAAAACTTTTTAAAACAGCAGCATGAATAAACTCATCTCACAATAAACAGCACATAATCCACATTCACAATTTTTTGCAGTCACAGATTGACTAATTTATAAAAAAAGAGCGTCTGGAGAGGGGACCGATGAAAGAAGATAATGTAAGCTTACAGTTCTAATTACTTGAGATTAATCAAAAAGAATGATTCAATAGAATATGGAATATTTAATAGGACAGAAATCATCTTTTGCAATCTCTCAAAGGCACACTCTTCCCTCTCATAAAATTGGTAAACTTTTGCAGAAAAAAAGGGGCAAAATTGAAATATCAACGCCTATTTTCTTACATGAAAATGGTTCTAATAGATGTCAATACAGTTCCTTTCTGTTTACTTCACTTTTATAATCTAAATTCCATTTCCCACCTCCCCCCCCAAGATCGCTGTTCACTTGCACATTTAATCCTCCTTTCATCTCTACTTGGCAACTTCCCAAATCAGTTGGTTGTTGATGTTTCACTTGGTGCATAGGGAATATTAGGAACGACCCAAAAGCAATGCAAAGTAATAAAGTCGCAGCGAAAACCAATCAGTGTGTGTTTCCAAGTATAGAAATATTCAAGATGGTACTTCCGAACTATCGGAAAATTAGACTCCTATGGGCAAAAAAGTGAGAAAGCATCAAACGCAAAATTTCCCACATTAGAAAAAACAATTTTTTGGGAACTCATTTATTCAACAATTCAATCCTATCTGGGAAAGTTTAGCGATATAATGAAATTGTTATTCAGCCCTCATAAGCGGAATAACGTTTAAAAACCTCAACGCTATCTTATTAAAACTATGGCAAATATGTAATTTGAATGATTGAGAAGCTCGTCGGGAATTTTTGCAAAGTGACCAAAAGCATAAAAACAACCAATTATGTAGGGATTAATGAATGAAATTAGAGTGAGCCCTCCCTGTAGTGATCTACTAATATGCATATTTCTTAAGAGAGTTATTAAGGATGGTAGGATTGTAGTGGGTAAATTTGAGTAGCGTCTCGGGCAAACAAATCCCACTAATTAGGAACATATATACTTGTCACCCTAACTACAAACTCTTCTATGTAAGAAATTAAAAGAACGCAGTGACTGAGCCAAAGACGAACTACTG
Organism: Baylisascaris schroederi; assembly: GCA_006503575.1. Classification (NCBI taxonomy): domain Eukaryota; kingdom Metazoa; phylum Nematoda; class Chromadorea; order Rhabditida; family Ascarididae; genus Baylisascaris; species Baylisascaris schroederi. The sequence continues at coordinate 409,559 of QEWY01004152.1, read as the reverse complement.
TTGAACCAGTGCGAAAATAATTTGGTAAATTATAGTACCGTAAGCAAAACTATCGCTTCAGGACGCCTTCTCTCTTTTACAGCCCAAAACTGCACAAAGCTTAAATACCCATCGCCCATTCGAAACGAACCCGAAACGTCAATACAAACATCGCTCTCTGATTCGGCGCATTCCGAAGTTCATAATACTAACATCCCAGTTGAATAAATAAATAAATAAATAAATAAATACACACTAAACGTTAACCTAGGAAACTAAATAACTTGCAGAAAATTCGAGTGAATTTAACCGATGAAGGGGAGAAATATACCATAAAACCTCAAATATCTCTCGTCCCTCCATCCCTTTCCCTCATAATTGCTTGACGAATCATCACCGTATCTAATCCTACCTGAATATGCATCGAGTTGACAGCACCCCTAAGGTTATGGCTTCTAGTTTTCCAACTTCATTGTATGCACTTTGGTTAACCTATCTCTACACTTTTTTCGAAATATTCAACTGCGTTTGGCATATCTGTGTGTACTTAACGAGGTAATAGAGTGTTTTTTCTAACAGCCTTCTAGAACAACCTTAGGAGTTACCTTGTACTATACAACTTCAAATTTTCCAAAGAGCAAGAAAACCTCTTACTGACGGTGTTTGGCACATATTCTGCAATGAACATCAAACCGCAAACTCTCTAAACTTTTATAGTTCTTGGATAACCTTTCTGATACTTTCTCCAGTTGTATCAGAAAAAAAATAACTGGAGAGCACCCCTTTATCCTTTTGATATAGGTCACGTGTGTGGCGCAAATGGCCGTGTCGCACATGTCTTAGTATCACTCGTATATTTATTATAAAATGTGATACTAGGATAGCCCGATTTTGTGTATGTCATCCGATCCTATTAGTTGACGATGGATGGTTCCTTAGTCGATAATTACGCCGTTACGCGATTTATTAAATATTTATTGAACGTTTCGGGAAAACAAATTACAAGGAAGGTAGTGAATATTAGTATGAAGGCATATTAAAGAATCTTGAAAAAACAAAAATAAAGTGGATCCGTATTGAACTAAGCCTAAATCTAAATGAGGAATGCTGCTCAGAAATGATCACTCCTATTTGTTTAATTTTATGGAATACCCACCAGATGAAACAAAAGATTATGCGAGGGAACCAGTTGAGAAGGGAATGGGAAAAGATATAGGAAAAACCAATGGGGAATGTAGCTATTTTTATAGAACATCTTCTTGCTATTATGTGTAATTATATCACAAACTTGTTCGATTTCCCCAACTTCTTAAGGCGCCTATATGGCAGCTAAGCGAGTTTCAACATGCGCCACAGTAATTGAAGGCGAGGGATCATATTTGAAAAGGAGCGCTTACATTGTTCCCTCTTTATATTTGATGGGAAGGTGGAACTTTCCGGAAAAAAGGAGGGGCTATAAATGAAGAAATACGGTTTATGCCTATGCAAAAAAAAAAAAAAAAAA